>RXON01004057.1:0-45724 GCA_009667805.1 Leptobrachium leishanense | reverse complement strand
GGGGTTCAGGGTGGATCATGGGGGTTCAGGGTGCATCATGGGGGTTCAGGGTGCTCATGGGGGGTTTCAGGGTGCAGCATGGGGGTTCAGGGTGGATCATGGGGGGTTTCAGGGTGCAGCATGGGGGTTCAGGGTGCAGCATGGGGGTTCAGGGTGCATCATGGGGGGTTCAGGGTGCATCATGGGGGTTCAGGGTGCATCATGGGGTTTGAGTGAGCATTATGGGGGTTTCAGCGTGCATCATGGGGGGGTTTTAAGTATGGCATTATGGGGGTGTTGTCAGGGTGCATTATGGGGGGGGGTTCAGGGTGCATCATGGGGGGGGTTCAGGTGCATCATGGGGGGTTCGGGGTATATTATGGGGGGTTTCATGGTGCATTACGGGGGGGTCACTCTCGCGGCCGGTACACCCAGTCCCCCCGCACTCACGTAGATCTCCCCCCGCAGGTGTCGCTCCTTCACCGCCTCCAGCAGCCGCGCCTCGTCCATCTCCGGGAGAAGCGCCACGTCCCACATCTCAGTACCGGCGCGGGACTCCGCCAGCTCCATGATCACAGCGCACATGCGGCAGCGAGCAGGAAGCCGCCACGCCACGCCCACTACCTAGAAACCCCGCCCAAATTCCGCTGCACTACGCTCGCATTCCAGTCGCCACGCCCAATACCTACAGAAGTATGAGCCACGCCTCTACCAGGTAACCACGCCTCCAACGTGTAACCTCGCCTCTGCCAGTGAACCACGCCCCTGCAGGGTTTCCCCACCTGTCAGATAACCCCGCCTCTTCTGGATAACCCCGCCTCTTCTGGATAGTCCCGCCTCTGCTGGGTAACCCCGCCTAGAAACACCTCCATCTCACTTGGGATAAAGACAAATTTTGGGGAAAATACTGTTTTTTATCCATTTTATTTTCATAAAAGAAATACGAATTGTCACTGGGGCATCTGGAGGGGGTGAGGTGGCCTCCTGCCCAGAGACGATGGCCCAGACGATGGCCCGTGATGGAGACTATCGATCGTGATGGAGACTATCGTGATGGAGACTATCGTGATGGAGACTATCGATCGTGATGGAGACTATCGTGATGGAGACTATCGATCGTGATGGAGACTATCGTGATGGAGACTATCGTGATGGAGACTATCGATCGTGATGGAGACTATCGTGATGGAGACTATCGATCGTGATGGAGACTATCGTGATGGAGACTATCGATCGTGATGGAGACTATCGTGATGGAGACTATCGTGATGGAGACTATCGATCGTGATGGAGACTATCGATCGTGATGGAGACGAACGTGATGGAGACTATCGATCGTGATGGAGACTATCGTGATGGAGACTATCGTGATGGAGACTATCGATCGTGATGGAGACTATCGTGATGGAGACTATCGTGATGGAGACTATCGATCGTGATGGAGACTATCGTGATGGAGACTATCGATCGTGATGGAGACTATCGTGATGGAGACTATCGATCGTGATGGAGACTATCGTGATGGAGACTATCGTGATGGAGACTATCGATCGTGATGGAGACTATCGATCGTGATGGAGACTATCGTGATGGAGACTATCGATCGTGATGGAGACTATCGTGATGGAGACTATCGTGATGGAGACTATCGATCGTGATGGAGACTATCGTGAATGGAGACTATCGTGATGAGAGACTATCGATGGATGACCTATCGTGATGGAGACTATCGATGATGGAGAGACTATCGTCGATGATGGAGACTATCGTGAATGGAGACTATCGATCGATGATGGAGACTATCGATCGTGATGGAGACTATCGATATCGTGGAGACTATCGTGATGGAGACTATCGTGATGGAGACTATCGATCGTGATGGAGACTATCGTGATGGAGACTATCGTGATGGAGACTATCGATCGTGATGGAGACTATCGTGATGGAGACTATCGTGATGGAGACTATCGATCGTGATGGAGACTATCGTGATGGAGACTATCGTGATGGAGACTATCGATCGTGATGGAGACTATCGTGATGGAGACTATCGTGATGGAGACTATCGATCGTGATGGAGACTATCAATCGTGATGGAGACTATCGATCGTGATGGAGACTATCGATCGTGATAGAGACTATCGATCGTGATGGAGACTATCGTGATGGAGACTATGGTGATGGAGACATCAGTATCGTGATGGAGACTATCGATCGTGATGGAGACTATCGATCGTGATGGAACTATCGATCGTGATGGAGACTATCGTGATGGAGACTATCGATCGTGATGGAGACTATCGTGATGGAGACTATCGTGATGGAGACTATCGATCGTGATGGAGACTATCGTGATGGAGACTATCGATCGTGATGGAGACTATCGTGATGGAGACTATCGATCGTGATGGAGACTATCGTGATGGAGACTATCGTGATGGAGACTATCGATCGTGATGGAGACTATCGTGTGATGGAGACTATCGATCGTGATGGAGACTATCGATCGTGATGGAGACTATCGATCGTGATGGAGACTATCGTGATGGAGACTATCGTGATGGAGACTATCGATCGTGATGGAGACTATCGTGATGGAGACTATCGATCGTGATGGAGACTATCGTGATGGAGACTATCGATCGTGATGGAGACTATCGATCGTGTGGAGACTATCGATCGTGATGGAGACTATCGTGATGGAGACTATCGTGATGGAGACTATCGATCGTGATGGAGACTATCGTGATGGAGACTATCGATCGTGATGGAGACTATCGTGATGGAGACTATCGATCGTGATGGAGACTATCGATCGTGTGGAGACTATCGATCGTGATGGAGACTATCGTGATGGAGACTATCGTGATGGAGACTATCGATCGTGATGGAGACTATCGTGATGGAGACTATCGATCGTGATGGAGACGAACGTGATGGAGACTATCGATCGTGATGGAGACTATCGATCGTGATGGAGACTATCGTGATGGAGACTATCGATCGTGATGGAGACTATCGATCGTGATGGAGACTATCGTGATGGAGACTATCGTGATGGAGACTATCGATCGTGATGGAGACTATCGTGATGGAGACTATCGATCGTGATGGAGGACTATCGTGATGGAGACTATCGATCGTGATGGAGACTATCGTGATGGAGACTATCGTGATGGAGACTATCGATCGTGATGGAGGAGACTATCGATCGTGATGGAGACGAACGTGATGGAGACTATCGATCGTGATGGAGACTATCGTGATGGAGACTATCGTGATGGAGACTATCGATCGTGATGGAGACTATCGTGATGGAGACTATCGTGATGGAGACTATCGATCGGATGGAGACTATCGTGATGGAGACTATCGATCGGTGATGGAGACTATCGTGATGGAGACTATCGATCGTGATGATGAGACTATCGTGATGGAGACTATCGTGATGGAGTACTTACGATCGTGATGGAGACTATCGATCGTGATGGAGACTATCGTGATGGAGACTATCGATCGTGATGGAGACTATCGTGATGGAGACTATCGTGATGGAACTATCGATCGTGATGGAGACTATCGTGATGGAGACTATCGTGATGGAGACTATCGTGATGGAGACTATCGTGATGGAGACTATCGATCGTGATGGAGACTATCGATCGTGATGGAGACTATCGTGATGGAGACTATCGATCGTGATGGAGACTATCGATCGTGATGGAGACTATCGATCGTGATGGAGACTATCGTGATGGAGGATCGTGATGGAGACTATCGATCGTGATGGAGACTATCGTGATGGAGACTATCGTGATGGAGACTATCGATCGTGATGGAGACTATCGTGATGGAGACTATCCGTGATGGAGACTATCGATCGTGATGGAGACTATCGTGATGGAGACTATCGTGATGGAGACTATCGATCGTGATGGAGACTATCGTGATGGAGACTATCGTGATGGAGACTATCGATCGTGATGGAGACTATCAATCGTGATGGAGACTATCGATCGTGATGGAGACTATCGATCGTGATAGAGACTATCGATCGTGATGGAGACTATCGTGATGGAGACTATGGTGATGGAGACTATCGTGATGGAGACTATCGATCGTGATGGAGACTATCGATCGTGATGGAGACTATCGATCGTGATGGAGACTATCGTGATGGAGACTATCGATCGTGATGGAGACTATCGTGATGGAGACTATCGTGATGGAGACTATCGATCGTGATGGAGACTATCGTGATGGAGACTATCGATCGTGATGGAGACTATCGTGATGGAGACTATCGATCGTGATGGAGACTATCGTGATGGAGACTATCGTGATGGAGACTATCGATCGTGATGGAGACTATCGTGATGGAGACTATCGATCGTGATGGAGACTATCGATCGTGATGGAGACTATCGATCGTGATGGAGACTATCGATCGTGATGGAGACTATCGATCGTGATGGAGACTATCGTGATGGAGACTATCGTGATGGAGACTATCGATCGTGATGGAGACTATCGTGATGGAGACTATCGATCGTGATGGAGACGAACGTGATGGAGACTATCGATCGTGATGGAGACTATCGATCGTGATGGAGACTATCGTGATGGAGACTATCGTGATGGAGACTATCGATCGTGATGGAGACTATCGTGATGGAGACTATCGTGATGGAGACTATCGATCGTGATGGAGACTATCGTGATGGAGACTATCGATCGTGATGGAGACTATCGTGATGGAGACTATCGATCGTGATGGAGACTATCGTGATGGAGACTATCGTGATGGAGACTATCGATCGTGATGGAGACTATCGTGATGGAGACTATCGATCGTGATGGAGACTATCGATCGTGATGGAGACTATCGATCGTGATGGAGACTATCGTGATGGAGACTATCGTGATGGAGACTATCGATCGTGATGGAGACTATCGTGATGGAGACTATCGATCGTGATGGAGACTATCGTGATGGAGACTATCGTGATGGAGACTATCGATCGTGATGGAGACTATCGTGATGGAGACTATCGATCGTGATGGAGACTATCGTGATGGAGACTATCGTGATGGAGACTATCGATCGTGATGGAGACTATCGATCGTGATGGAGACTATCGTGATGGAGACTATCGATCGTGATGGAGACTATCGTGATGGAGACTATCGTGATGGAGACTATCGATCGTGATGGAGACTATCGTGATGGAGATATCGTGATGGAGACTATCGTGATGGAGACTATCGTGATGGAGACTATCGATCGTGATGGAGACTATCGATCGTGATGGAGACTATCGTGATGGAGACTATCGATCGTGATGGAGACTATCGATCGTGATGGAGACTATCGATCGTGATGGAGACTATCGTGATGGAGACTATCGTGATGGAGACTATCGATCGTGATGGAGACTATCGTGATGGAGACTATCGTGATGGAGACTATCGATCGTGATGGAGACTATCGTGATGGAGACTATCGTGATGGAGACTATCGATCGTGATGGAGACTATCGTGATGGAGACTATCGTGATGGAGACTATCGATCGTGATGGAGACTATCGTGATGGAGACTATCGTGATGGAGACTATCGTGATGGAGACTATCGATCGTGATGGAGACTATCGTGATGGAGACTATCGATCGTGATGGAGACTATCGTGATGGAGACTATCGATCGTGATGGAGACTATCGTGATGGAGAACTATCGTGATGGAGACTATCGATCGTGATGGAGACTATCGTGATGGAGACTATCGATCGTGATGGAGACTATCGATCGTGATGGAGACTATCGATCGTGATGGAGACTATCGTGATGGAGACTATCGTGATGGAGACTATCGATCGTGATGGAGACTATCGTGATGGAGACTATCGATCGTGATGGAGACTATCGTGATGGAGACTATCGTGATGGAGACTATCGATCGTGATGGAGACTATCGTGATGGAGACTATCGATCGTGATGGAGACTATCGTGATGGAGACTATCGTGATGGAGACTATCGATCGTGATGGAGACTATCGATCGTGATGGAGACTATCGTGATGGAGACTATCGATCGTGATGGAGACTATCGTGATGGAGACTATCGTGATGGAGACTATCGATCGTGATGGAGACTATCGTGATGGAGACTATCGTGATGGAGACTATCGTGATGGAGACTATCGTGATGGAGACTATCGATCGTGATGGAGACTATCGATCGTGATGGAGACTATCGTGATGGAGACTATCGATCGTGATGGAGACTATCGATCGTGATGGAGACTATCGATCGTGATGGAGACTATCGTGATGGAGACTATCGTGATGGAGACTATCGATCGTGATGGAGACTATCGTGATGGAGACTATCGTGATGGAGACTATCGATCGTGATGGAGACTATCGTGATGGAGACTATCGTGATGGAGACTATCGATCGTGATGGAGACTATCGTGATGGAGACTATCGTGATGGAGACTATCGATCGTGATGGAGACTATCGTGATGGAGACTATCGTGATGGAGACTATCGATCGTGATGGAGACTATCAATCGTGATGGAGACTATCGATCGTGATGGAGACTATCGATCGTGATAGAGACTATCGATCGTGATGGAGACTATCGTGATGGAGACTATGGTGATGGAGACTATCGTGATGGAGACTATCGATCGTGATGGAGACTATCGATCGTGATGGAGACTATCGATCGTGATGGAGACTATCGTGATGGAGACTATCGATCGTGATGGAGACTATCGTGATGGAGACTATCGTGATGGAGACTATCGATCGTGATGGAGACTATCGTGATGGAGACTATCGATCGTGATGGAGACTATCGTGATGGAGACTATCGATCGTGATGGAGACTATCGTGATGGAGACTATCGTGATGGAGACTATCGATCGTGATGGAGACTATCGTGATGGAGACTATCGTGATGGAGACTATCGATCGTGATGGAGACTATCGATCGTGATGGAGACTATCGATCGTGATGGAGACTATCGTGATGGAGACTATCGTGATGGAGACTATCGATCGTGATGGAGACTATCGTGATGGAGACTATCGATCGTGATGGAGACTATCGATCGTGATGGAGACTATCGATCGTGATGGAGACTATCGTGATGGAGACTATCGTGATGGAGACTATCGATCGTGATGGAGACTATCGTGATGGAGACTATCGATCGTGATGGAGACTATCGATCGTGATGGAGACTATCGTGATGGAGACTATCGTGATGGAGACTATCGTGATGGAGACTATCGATCGTGATGGAGACTATCGTGATGGAGACTATCGTGATGGAGACTATCGTGATGGAGACTATCGATCGTGATGGAGACTATCGTGATGGAGACTATCGTGATGGAGACTATCGGTGATGGAGACTATCGATCGTGATGGAGACTATCGATCGTGATGGAGACGATCGGGGGAACGGGTGGACCTTTTAAATAGATTTGGTTTTCACTGTTTTATATATCTGCCAGTTAACTAAAGATTTCTGATGTCTGTGCGTTATTCCCTTGTGTATTTATTGTATGGTCTCTCGTTGTGTATATTGTGTACATTCCCTCAATTATCTAACTGTCATAGAGCTGATGTAACACTCCGCGCTTCAAACCCCAAGAGACTTTATGTTCAATTTATATCATATGATTTTAAATATATTTTACATTGTTTGGTTTTAGTTTAAATTAGTTTAGTGTAAAATGGCGTAACTTTAGTTTTAAATATACTTATATTTCTTTAAGTAAAAATGTGGTTTTTATTAAAGATACTACCTGCAGCGAGTGCAATGCTTTCTTTCGTATAGATTGTAAAATAGGTTTGAGTAATTTGTGATTAGGCAAAAGGGTTTTTCTCTTTGTTCATCTGCTATCTGTTTACATGTCTATGACGGAATGGAGATGTTGTTCCGCCTGCGGGTGTGCTCTATCTGCGTGGCCCCGTCGCTTACCGCTGGCCCGACTACCGAGTGACGCGCACTCGGCGTCTCGTGCGGCCTGACGTGACCCCGGGAAGGGGTTAGCGGGCGCGGGAGGGGACCCCTGCCTAGAACCAGCCCGACCACTGAGCCATACGGCACTCAGCGTCCCGAGCAGCTGGTTCACTGACCTTGTGGGTGTGGGACGTCTGTGGAGATCGGTTCTGCCGCGGAGGAATATTCGTATCTGATGTGGGAAACGTTTCGGATCTTGCGGGAAACGTTTCCGATCGCGGTGCGGGAAAATAGTCGGATCTTCAGCGGATGACTTTTCGGATCGGATCGGGGATGAAGGAATCTTCGGATCCTCCGGGATTGGCGAGGGATTCGGATCTTACCGCAATCCCTCGCAATACCGAAGCGCGGTACACGGCCGCGCCCTTCGGTTCGGATCTCTCGTTCTGGGAACCGAATCCCCTTCCGCTGCGCCTCTGCCCTGATCCTCGATGCAGGCACAGAGCGCTCGGTTCGGTTCGGATCGGGAACGCCGCACCCTGAGACCACGAGGGGTTCTCAGATACGAAAATACGGCGGAGACGAAGTCACATCAGTCAAAGCTGGATACACTGCAAAATCTGCCTTTATTATGCACGGTTCAAGCATTTAACAACTTCACATAAATTAGAATACAATGGGACTCCTTGCCCGCCCTCCCAGGACCCATTGGCCCTTGGCCTTCAGGGAGTCGCCAATTCGGACCGGATGGTCCGAATCGGCCATTTTACGATTCGAACCGGATGGTTCGGATCGGCCATTTTCCGAATCGAGAATTCTGAACTGCGCCACAAGGATCGGAAAATGGCGGCGAGCAAGGCAAACAAAGGGAAAATACATTACACAATAAACCAACGGGGAACACTTTATTACACCACACAATAATCACATCTAAATAAAATACTGGTAAAACGGGGTGCGTGCCACCACACCCAAGTGTCCATGTCACCACTGTCACTGCACCGCCCCTGGCTGAGGGTGCTGGGCCATCCCGTGACACTCCTCCCCCTCCCCCAGTTCGACGCACCTGGTCTGACCCCACCGGGTCATACCGGGGAAGTCGGTGCTCCCAGGCCCATAGTCAGTCTGGGGAGGCCGAGTCACCAGGCCTCTCCATTTGGCCTTGCGGCCGTGCCAGCTTGGTCGGGACCCCATGTCCTTAGGGTTTCCCCGGCTGGGCGAGAGGACATACCTCTGGGCCGGCGTGCCTCCTGTGTCCCCTCCAGGGCTACCGCTCACCCGGGGAACCCGGGTGCTAAATGCACACGCCCCGGGTGCCCAGGTCAGCCGTGGGAAGAAACCGTGGTTGCGTGGGGCCCCCCCCCAAGGGTTGCCGAAATGGGCAGAGGCCAGCGGCGCTCTGCCCCGTTGCCAGCTCTTCCACTGGATGGCCAGGTACGGACACGGCAACCGAAGGAGCAAGTAGGGCCAAACCTGACTGCTCTCCCTGGTAGCCGACAAGGGAGACAAATGGATGCAACCGCAGTTGCACGGGGTCATCCTCACTCTGCCCCTCGGGGCAAGTTGGGAGAGACGGGCAGAGGCCAGCGGCGCTCTGCCCTGGTGTCAGCTCTTCCGCTGGGTGGGGATCTCCTTGCGGGAGGATGGTTTCTTTCCCCCCCAGGCCCATCAGCAGTTGCGCACAACTCAGCCCGGGGGAACCACCTGTCTGCCCCACCTGGCAGACTGGGGGTGGTGGGCAGAGGCCAGCAGCGATGAAAACAATAACCTGGATCGGCGCAAATGTTGCTCTCTGGGATCCTGGATCCTCGCATATATAAATATAAAGAAGAAAAACAACAATAGTACAACACTGTTTGGTAAAATATACTGTGAATGTAAGTGATGAACACCCCCACTTACAAGTGTAGAGCCGTGCACTGGCTCTAAGTGGGTCCAGACATGTGGGTAATTGTCTTCAATTTCTTAGGTGACCCCCACCTTACAGCAAGATTTTCTCCTTTTCTTTGTTCGAGGTTTGGACAGTGGAAAGGATAACAGGAAGAGAAAATCCTTGTGTAGGTCCACAAATAAAAAGTCACAATTATATGTACAGTAGGAATTGTACTCACATTTTGTGGAGCTCACCTAGCTCATGGATATAAGCCCATAGGTTTTTTTTTGAGGTGGGAGAAAAACCCAGATGAAAAACCACCAATGTTTGCAGGATTCAATGAAGCAGGAATCAGGATTGGAGATGAAAAAATTGTGGTTTATTTAAAATATGGTTAAAATTGCCTCCAGAACGCGTTTCGCCGCATCAAAAAACGGCTTCATCAGCTGGAATCTGTCTATAAGAGGCCAGCAGCGCTCTGCCCCGTGGCCGGCTCCTCAGCTGGGGAAGGATCTCCTTGCGGGAGGATGGTTACTTCACCCCCCGGGGCAAGCAATGGTTGCGCACAACCCATCCCGGGGGAACCACCCGTCTGCTCCTCCTGGCAGATTTTGAGTAGCGGGCAGAGACCAGCGGCGCTCTGCCCCGTAGCCAGCTCTTCTGCTGGTTGGAGATCTCCTTGGGGAAGGATGGTCACTTCACCCCCCGGGGCAAACAATGGTTGCGCACAACCCATCCCGGGGGAACCATCCGTCTGCTCCTCTTGGCAGACTTTGAGTAGCGGGCAGAGGCCAGCGGCGCTCTGCCCCGTAGCCAGCTCTTCTGCTGGTTGGAGATCTCCTTGGGGAAGGATGGTCACTTCACCCCCCGGGGCAAACAATGGTTGCGCACAACCCATCCCGGGGGAACCACCCGTCTGCTCCTCCTGGCAGACTTTGAGTAGCGGGCAGAGACCAGCGGCGCTCTGCCCCGTAGCCAGCTCTTCTGCTGGTTGGAGATCTCCTTGGGGCAGGATGGTCGCTTCACCCCCCGGGGCAAACAATGGTTGCGCACAACCCATCCCGGGGAGACCATCCGTCTCCTCCCCCACTGGACCCGTGGCCTCGGCCACCCTGTCCTCTTGCGGGGTGAAGGGGGTAACTTCCTCAGTCGAAACCCCCACGGGCACCCATGGGTCCGCCTCGGCCTCCCATAGGTCCCAAACCTGGGGACTGTCGACTTCCTCCGCCGACCCGTCCCACCACGGGGAGCTCAGGCTCGACTGCGGAACGCCGTCCAACAGTCTCCGATAAGCCACCTCGAGCTCCCACTCTCGCTCGGCTAGGGACTCCAGCTCCTCAAACACTGAGTCCCTGCTGTCTGACGGGATCTCCAGTTCCCGTCGCTCCAGGATGTCTTCCATCCGTTCCTCTGTCTCCTCTCCAAACTCGGGGTCGGCGGCCATGCCCTCGTAGAGCAGCCCCGTACCTCCGTAGCGAGGCCCTGCAGTGGAACTGCCTTCACTAGGGCGCACTGTCGGGGAGGCGGTTAGCCACCGGAGTGCGCGGTACTCGGCGTCCAGTGCGATCTCCTGCTGCACCAGACTCCGGAGCTCGTCCTCCCACTCCTCTGGGGCCCGCCCCTGCAGGAACGCTGCTCGCACATCGTACTGCACTCGATGGACGACAGCGTCGGAGGGAATGTACACCCCATGGCATTCCCGCTCATGGTCCAGGGCCTCGTACCACAGTTCCTCTGTGGACCTCTGGTCCTGCTCCAGGCCCTCCTGCAGCTCTCTTGCCAACACGACCTTCATGTCGGCGTAGATGCCAGCGCAGGAGCACCGCTCCTCAGTGGGGAATGTGGCGTCCTCAGATGCAGCTCCAGGCGGGCTGTGAGTCTTCATCCGAGGGTCGCTGGGATAAGTGACGTCCTCAGTACAGGCTCCAGGCGAGCTGAGAGTCCCGCAAGCGTAGTCACTGGGGGTTGCAGATTCCCCAGGTGAAGCTCCAGTCGAGCTGGGAGTCTCGACCCAGGGTTCCACGGGGTAGGGTTCGGGGTCCAAATCTTTTGGCTCTGCTCCGCGGAGCTCTGCCAACCGCAGCTCGTGCTGCCGGTCCTTTTCCTGTTCAACCTCCCGGTAGAACTCCCGGATTACCCGGCATCTGTCCGCCGTCGCTGGGGCATCCCCGAGCAGGGCAATCCGACGCCGCACCTCTCGAAGGCCAGCATCTTCCTCCACCTCCGCGTGGACAGGGCTGGGGACGGGCGTCATCGCCCCGTCCTGATCCATCCTAGTCAGCTCCTTGATCAGGGTCTTTCTTTTCTTGTTCCCCGGCGTTCCTCCCCGGTTCTCCAACATCCCACACAGGGTGTCCCGGTCATAGTGAGTGTACACCACCATGGCGTAGGTCTCCTAGGGGCCTGCAGAGAGCGATCCCACCGCTGCCACCAGTATGACGGAATGGAGATGTTGTTCCGCCTGCGGGTGTGCTCTATCTGCGTGGCCCCGTCGCTTACCGCTGGCCCGACTACCGAGTGGCGCGCACTCGGCGTCTCGTGCGGCCTGACGTGACCCCGGGAAGGGGTTAGCGGGCGTGGGAGGGGACCCCTGCCTAGAACCAGCCCGACCACTGAGCCATACGGCACTCAGCGTCCCGAGCAGCTGGTTCACTGACCTTGTGGGTGTGGGACGTCTGTGGAGATCGGTTCTGCCGCGGAGGAATATTCGTATCTGATGTGGGAAACGTTTCGGATCTTGCGGGAAACGTTTCCGATCGCGGTGCGGGAAAATAGTCGGATCTTCAGCGGATGACTTTTCGGATCGGATCGGGGATGAAGGAATCTTCGGATCCTCCGGGATTGGCGAGGGATTCGGATCTTACCGCAATCCCTCGCAATACCGAAGCGCGGTACACGGCCGCGCCCTTCGGTTCGGATCTCTCGTTCTGGGAACCGAATCCCCTTCCGCTGCGCCTCTGCCCTGATCCTCGATGCAGGCACAGAGCGCTCGGTTCGGTTCGGATCTGAACGCCGCACCCTGAGACCACGAGGGGTTCTCAGATACGAAAATACGGCGGAGACAAAGTCACATCAGTCAAAGCTGGATACACTGCAAAATCTGCCTTTATTATGCACGGTTCAAGCATTTAACAACTTCACATAAATTAGAATACAATGGGACTCCTTGCCCGCCCTCCCAGGACCCATTGGCCCTTGGCCTTCAGGGAGTCGCCAATTCGGACCGGATGGTCCGAATCGGCCATTTTACGATTCGAACCGGATGGTTCGGATCGGCCATTTTCCGAATCGAGAATTCTGACTGCGCCACACGGATCGGAAAATGGCGGCGAGCAAGGCAAACAAAGGGAAAATACATTGCACAATAAACCAACGGGGAACACTTTATTACACCACACAATAATCACATCTAAATAATATACTGGTAAAACGGGGTGCGTGCCACCACACCCAAGTGTCCATGTCACCACTGTCACTGCACCGCCCCTGGCTGAGGGTGCTGGGCCATCCCGTGACAATGTCTAAGAGGTTGGGAGTCACCATTGTCTCAGCCAAAACCTAACTGATCTCCTTTACAATAGATTATGCAAATATTGTGTGAGCTAAAGGCTAAAGAATGTTTATTGTAAATACCTAACTGACATAATGTAATTAGCATTTTAGTAGGACGATGTGCGTCATTTATGCAAATTATGGCTGTTGGATTTCAGCATAAATGGTGGCGTTTTTGTTCATTAAAAGTCAGAACTCTCAGATACTGAGACAGAGAGAGAATCCTGTTTTAAAGCATACAGCCGCGTCTGGTGTTTTATTTCAGCAACGCTACACTATACACTCAACCTCAGAAGGCACCGAGCGGCCTTTTGGAATCTCGGGCTAATAGTCTGGGAACCGAACACCATACGCTGCGCCTCTGTCCTGATGCGAGATGCAGGCACAGAGCGCTCGGTTCGGTTCGGATCGACTGGGACACCGTACCCTGAGACCGCGGGGGATACTCAGATGATGAAGCACGGCGGAGAAATAAAGACATCAGTCGAGGCTGGATGCACTGGTAAATCTGGGTTTTTTATTCACAGCTCAGGCATTTATCAACTTTACACAGATTATAATACAATGGGAATCCCTGCCCGCCCTCCCAGGACCCATTGGCCATTACAGTTCGGGGAGTCGCCGATTCGGACCGGATGGTCCGAATCGGCCATTTTACGATTCGAACCGGATGGTTCGAATCGGCCATTTTCCGATTCGAAGAATCTGATAACGGCCACGAGGCAATCGGAAAATTGCGGCGGCAAGGCAGACAAAGGGAATACATTTCACAACACAAACGGGGACACTTTATTACACCACACATAACCACATCTAAGTAAACGTACTCCAAAACTCCGGGCGTGCCACCGCACCTAATTGTCCATGGCCATATCACTGTCACTGCGCACCGCCCCTGGCTGAGGGTGCTGAGCCATTCCGTGACATTTCCCACCCGAACGGCCGCTCCACATCCGATCCGAAGATCACCAAGGTCAGTAGATCAGCCGCTCGAGACGCTTGGGGGGGTGCGCATTTCAGTTTTCGAACTTGGAATTTTCACATTTCGTCATCATGCACCCATGTCCTATTTGGGACATTTTTGAAGCAGGCCAAAGTAATTTACCCCCATCAAACCATATATTTTTAGAAAGGGCACACCCTAGGGTACTTCAAAGAGTTGTATTTTAACACTTTCCATGCACTAGCTCTATGTCAAACTTTCAGGTAGTCACTTTTTGTGTTATTTTTTCACACACATTGTACTTTAGGCATGCATTGTCAAATCCAGTTATGGGTTACTGCCAAAAAACACCCCAAAATATGTTCAGCAACATCTTCTGAGTAAATTGATACCACCCATGTATAGGTATGTTGGGTCATTTGGGGGCTAATAGGCCTTATTTGAGGGGTGCGCATTTCAGTTTTCCAACGTGGAATTTTCACATTTCGTCATCATGCACCCATGTCCTACTTGAGACATTTTTGAAGCCAGCCAAAGTAATTTACCCCCATCAAACCATATATTTTTAGAAAGGGCACACCCTAGGGTACTTCAAAGAGTTGTATTTTAACACTTTCCATGCACTAGCTCTATGTCAAACTTTCAGGTAGTCACTTTTTGTGTTATTTTTTCACACACATTGTACTTTAGGCATGAATTGTCAAATCCAGTTATGGGTTACTGCCAAAAAACACCCCAAAATATGTTCAGCAACATCTTCTGAGTAAATTGATACCACCCATGTATAGGTATGTCGGGTCATTTGGGGGCTAATAGGCCTTATTTGGGGGGTGCGCATTTCAGTTTTCGAACTTGGAATTTTCACATTTCGTCATCATGCACCCATGTCCTATTTGGGACATTTTTGAAGCAGGCCAAAGTAATTTACCCCCATCAAACCATATATTTTTAGAAAGGGCACACCCTAGGGTACTTCAAAGAGTTGTATTTTAACACTTTCCATGCACTAGCTCTATGTCAAACTTTCAGGTAGTCACTTTTTGTGTTATTTTTTCACACACACATTGTACTTTAGGCATGAATTGTCAAATCCAGTTATGGGTTACTGCCAAAAAACACCCCAAAATATGTTCAGCAAAACATCTTCTGAGTAAATTGATATCACCCATGTATAGGTATGTTGGGTCATTTGGGGGCTAATAGGCCTTATTTGAGGGGTGCGCATTTCAGTTTTCCAACTTGGAATTTTCACATTTCGTCATCATGCACCCATGTCCTATTGGGACATTTTTGAAGCCGGCCAAAGTAATTTACCCCCATCAAACCATATATTTTTAGAAAGGGCACACCCTAGGGTACTTCAAAGAGTTGTATTTTAACACTTTCCATGCACTAGCTCTATGTCAAACTTTCAGGTAGTCACTTTTTTGTTATTTTTTCACACACATTGTACTTTAGGCATGAATTGTCAAATCCAGTTATGGGTTCTGCCAAAAAACACCCCAAAATATGTTCAGCAACATCTTCTGAGTAAATTGATACCACCCATGTATAGGTATGTCGGGTCATTTGGGGGCTAATAGGCCTTATTTGGGGGGTGCGCATTTCAGTTTTCGAACTTGGAATTTTCACATTTCGTCATCATGCACCCATGTCCTATTTGGGACATTTTTGAAGCAGGCCAAAGTAATTTACCCCCATCAAACATATATTTTTAGAAAGGGCACACCTAGGGTACTTCAAAGAGTTGTATTTTAACACTTTCCATGCACTAGCTCTATGTCAAACTTTCAGGTAGTCACTTTTTGTGTTATTTTTTCACACACATTGTACTTTAGGCATGAATTGTCAAATCCAGTTATGGGTTACTGCCAAAAAACACCCCAAAATATGTTCAGCAACATCTTCTGAGTAAATTGATACCACCATGTATAGGTATGTTGGGTCATTTGGGGGCTAATAGGCCTTATTTGGGGGGTGCGCATTTCAGTTTTCCAACGTGGAATTTTCACATTTCGTCATCATGCACCCATGTCCTACTTGAGACATTTTTGAAGCCGGCCAAAGTAATTTACCCCCATCAAACCATATATTTTTAGAAAGGGCACACGCTAGGGTACTTCAAAGAGTTGTATTTTAACACTTTCCATGCACTAGCTCTATGTCAAACTTTCAGGTAGTCACTTTTTGTGTTATTTTTTCACACACATTGTACTTTAGGCATGAATTGTCAAATCCAGTTATGGGTTACTGCCAAAAAACACCCCAAAATATGTTCAGCAACATCTTCTGAGTAAATTGATACCACCCATGTATAGGTATGTTGGGTCATTTGGGGGCTAATAGGCCTTATTTGAGGGGTGCGCATTTCAGTTTTCCAACTTGGAATTTTCACATTTCGTCATCATGCACCCATGTCCTATTTGGGACATTTTTGAAGCCGGCCAAAGTAATTTACCCCCATCAAACCATATATTTTTAGAAAGGGCACACCCTAGGGTACTTCAAAGAGTTGTATTTTAACACTTTCCATGCACTAGCTCTATGTCAAACTTTCAGGTAGTCACTTTTTGTGTTATTTTTTCACACACATTGTACTTTAGGCATGAATTGTCAAATCCAGTTATGGTTTTACTGCCAAAAAACCCCAAATAATGTTCAGCAACATCTTCTGAGTAAATTGATACCACCCATGTATAGGTATGTCGGGTCATTTGGGGGCTAATAGGCCTTATTTGGGGGGTGCGCATTTCAGTTTTCGAACTTGGAATTTTCACATTTCGTCATCATGCACCCATGTCCTATTTGGGACATTTTTGAAGCAGGCCAAAGTAATTTACCCCCATCAAACCATATATTTTTAGAAAGGGCACACCCTAGGGTACTTCAAAGAGTTGTATTTTAACACTTTCCATGCACTAGCTCTATGTCAAACTTTCAGGTAGTCACTTTTTGTGTTATTTTTTCACACACATTGTACTTTAGGCATGAATTGTCAAATCCAGTTATGGGTTCTGCCAAAAAAACCCCAAAATATGTTCAGCAACATCTTCTGAGTAAATTGATACCACCATGTATAGGTATGTGGGTCATTTGGGGGCTAATAGGCCTTATGTGAGGGGTGCGCATTTCAGTTTTCCAACTTGGAATTTTCACATTTCGTCATCATGCACCCATGTCCTATTTGGGACATTTTTGAAGCCGCCAAAGTAATTTACCCCCATCAAACCATATATTTTTAGAAAGGGCACACCTAGGGTACTTCAAAGAGTTGTATTTTAACACTTTCCATGCACTAGCTCTATGTCAAACTTTCAGGTAGTCACTTTTTGTGTTATTTTTTCACACACATTGTACTTTAGGCATGAATTGTCAAATCCAGTTATGGGTTACTGCCAAAAAACACCCCAAAATATGTTCAGCAACATCTTCTGAGTAAATTGATACCACCCATGTATAGGTATGTCGGGTCATTTGGGGGCTAATAGGCCTTATTTGGGGGGTGCGCATTTCAGTTTTCGAACTTGGAATTTTCACATTTCGTCATCAATGCACCCATGTCCTATTTGGACATTTTTGAAGCAGGCCAAAGTAATTTACCCCCATCAAACCATATATTTTTAGAAAGGGCACACCCTAGGGTACTTCAAAGAGTTGTATTTTAACACTTTCCATGCACTAGCTCTATGTCAAACTTTCAGGTAGTCACTTTTTGTGTTATTTTTTCACACACATTGTACTTTAGGCATGAATTGTCAAATCCAGTTATGGGTTACTGCCAAAAAACACCCCAAACTATGTTCAGCAACATCTTCTGAGTAAATTGATACCACCCATGTATAGGTATGTTGGGTCATTTGGGGGCTAATAGGCCTTATTTGGGGGGTGCGCATTTCAGTTTTCCAACGTGGAATTTTCACATTTCGTCATCATGCACCCATGTCCTACTTGAGACATTTTTGAAGCCGGCCAAAGTAATTTACCCCCATCAAACCATATATTTTTAGAAAGGGCACCCTAGGGTACTTCAAAGAGTTGTATTTTAACACTTTCCATGCACTAACTCTATGTCAAACTTTCAGGTAGTCACTTTTTGTGTTATTTTTTCACACACATTGTACTTTAGGCATGAATTGTCAAATCCAGTTATGGGTTACTGCCAAAAAACACCCCAAAATATGTTCAGCAACATCTTCTGAGTAAATTGATACCACCATGTATAGGTATGTTGGGTCATTTGGGGGCTAATAGGCCTTATTTGAGGGGTGCGCATTTCAGTTTTCCAACTTGGAATTTTCACATTTCGTCATCATGCACCATGTCCTATTTGGGACATTTTTGAAGCCGGCCAAAGTAATTTACCCCCATCAAACCATATATTTTTAGAAAGGGCACACCCTAGGTACTTCAAAGAGTTGTATTTTAACACTTTCCATGCACTAGCTCTATGTCAAACTTTCAGGTAGTCACTTTTTGTGTTATTTTTTCACACACATTGTACTTTAGGCATGAATTGTCAAATCCAGTTATGGTTACTGCCAAAAAACACCCCAAAATATGTTCAGCAACATCTTCTGAGTAAATTGATACCACCATGTATAGGTATGTTGGGTCATTTGGGGGCTAATAGGCCTTATTGGGGGGTGCGCATTTCAGTTTTCAACTTGGAATTTTCACATTTCGTCATCATGCACCCATGTCCTACTTGAGACATTTTTGAAGCCGGCCAAAGTAATTTACCCCCATCAAACCATATATTTTTAGAAAGGGCACACCCTAGGGTACTTCAAAGAGTTGTATTTTAACACTTTCCATGCACTAGCTCTATGTCAAACTTTCAGGTAGTCACTTTTTGTGTTATTTTTTCACACACATTGTACTTTAGGCATGAATTGTCAAATCCAGTTATGGGTTACTGCCAAAAAACACCCCAAAATATGTTCAGCAACATCTTCTGAGTAAATTGATACCACCCATGTATAGGTATGTTGGGTCATTTGGGGGCTAATAGGCCTTATTTGGGGTGCGTGGCATTTCAGTTTTCCAACGTGGAATTTTCACATTTCGTCATCATGCACCCATGTCCTACTTGAGACATTTTTGAAGCCGGCCAAAGTAATTTACCCCCATCAAACCATATATTTTTAGAAAGGGCACACCCTAGGGTACTTCAAAGAGTTGTATTTTAACACTTTCCATGCACTAGCTCTATGTCAAACTTTCAGGTAGTCACTTTTTGTGTTATTTTTTCACACACATTGTACTTTAGGCATGAATTGTCAAATCCAGTTATGGGTTACTGCCAAAAAACACCCCAAAATATGTTCAGCAACATCTTCTGAGTAAATTGATACCACCCATGTATAGGTATGTTGGGTCATTTGGGGGCTAATAGGCCTTATTTGAGGGGTGCGCATTTCAGTTTTCCAACTTGGAATTTTCACATTTCGTCATCATGCACCCATGTCCTATTTGGGACATTTTTGAAGCCGGCCAAAGTAATTTAACCCCATCAAACCATATATTTTTAGAAAGGGCACACCCTAGGGTACTTCAAAGAGTTGTATTTTAACACTTTCCATGCACTAGCTCTATGTCAAACTTTCAGGTAGTCACTTTTTGTGTTATTTTTTCACACACATTGTACTTTAGGCATGAATTGTCAAATCCAGTTATGGGTTACTGCCAAAAAACACCCCAAAATATGTTCAGCAACATCTTCTGAGTAAATTGATACCACCCATGTATAGGTATGTTGGGTCATTTGGGGGCTAATAGCCTTATTGGGGGGTGCGCATTTCAGTTTTCCAACTTGGAATTTTCACATTTCGTCATCATGCACCCATGTCCTACTTGAGACATTTTTGAAGCGGGCCAAAGTAATTTACCCCCATCAAACCATATATTTTTAGAAAGGGCACACCCTAGGGTACTTCAAAGAGTTGTATTTTAACACTTTCCATGCACTAGCTCTATGTCAAACTTTCAGGTAGTCACTTTTTGTGTTATTTTTTCACACACATTGTACTTTAGGCATGAATTGTCAAATCCAGTTATGGGTTACTGCCAAAAAACACCCCAAAATATGTTCAGCAACATCTTCTGAGTAAATTGATACCACCCATGTATAGGTATGTCGGGTCATTTGGGGCTAAAAGGCCTTATTTGGGGGGTGCGCATTTCAGTTTTCCAACTTGGAATTTTCACATTTCGTCATCATGCACCCATGTCCTATTTGGACATTTTTGAATCCGCCAAAGTAATTTACCCCCATCAAACCATATATTTTTAGAAAGGGCACACCCTAGGTACTTCAAAGAGTTGTATTTTAACACTTTCCATGCACTAGCTCTATGTCAAACTTTCAGGTAGTCACTTTTTGTGTTATTTTTTCACACACATTGTACTTTAGGCATGAATTGTCAAATCCAGTTATGGTTACTGCCAAAAAACACCCCAAAATATGTTCAGCAACATCTTCTGAGTAAAGTGATACCACCCATATATAGATTTGTTGTTGTTGTTTGGGTGCTACGCCAATCTTTTGACATTTTCTTGTCAATTTTCTAATTTGACATACAGTATCTTCTTTGCTTATCTTCTTTTAGGGGCCTTTTTACATACCCCAGTTTTATGAACGTGCATATATTTGGTAAGCTAACACCCCAAAGTATTGTAAATGGAGTGTTTTTTATGCCATGGATGCAACCGTTTGCTCCAAACAAATTGGATACTGTTTGGTGGTCATTTTTCATTTTCACACCCACATTTTATTATTATAATTATTCTTTATTTATAAAGCGCCAGATATTCCGCAGCGCTGTACAATAAACACAGTTTAGACAGGGTTACAATACATTGAACAACATTTGACAAACAGTACAGGAGGAGATGAGGGCCCTTTCCGTAGGAACTCACAATCTGGGAGGGTTGGGGTTGGAAACAGGAGGAGAGGACTGTAAGGTGAGAGTGATTGATGGTTGTGTCAGTGAGTTGGGGGGTCGGCTTCCCTAAATAGGAATGTTTTCAGGGAGCGTTTGAAGGAAGAGAAGTTAGGGGAAAGTCTGACAGTACGAGGGAGAGCGTTCCAGAGAGTGGGGGCTGCGCGTGAGAAATCCTGCAGTCTATCATGGGAAGAGGTGATGCGGGGAGAAGCTAGGCGCAGGTCACTGTTTGACCTTAGGGAGCGGGCTGGGGTGTATTTGGTGATTAGTGAGGACAGGTAGTGGGGAGCTGAGTTAGTGAGGGTTTTGTAGGTAAGGATAAGGATTTTGAACTTAATTCTGCAGTGGATGGGGAGACAGTGAAGGCAGTGGCGTAGTAACGTGGGGGCGGGGGATGCGGCCCGCACCAGGTGACACCCGCCCTTAGGGTGACACCGTCACCCTAAGGGCTGGTGTTTCACCTTCTGCCGCCTGTTCGCACCCTGCGAGGTCCAAAGCATTCAGCTTCGGCGCTCGCCTGGAGGAAACACGTCACCAGCCAATCGCGGCTGGTCACGTGGCTCCCCCAGACGAGCGCCCAAGCTGCGCGCCGCCGGATGCTCAGAAGGAGCGAACACGCGGCGGAGGTGAACTGGGCCATATCCAGGAGGTGAGCTGGGCCATATCCAGGAGGTGAGCTGGGCCATATCCAGGAGGTGAGCTGGGCCATATCCAGGAGGTGAGCTGGGCCAAATCCATGGGGGCCTGGGGCATATCCATGAGGAGCTGGGGAAAATCCATGAGCCGCTGGGGCAAATCCATGAGCCGCTGGGGCAAATCCATGAGGAGCTGGGGCAAATCCATGAGGAGCTGGGGCAGTATCCATGAGGTGAGCTGGGGCATATCCATGAGGAGCTGGGGCAAATCCATGAGCCGCTGGGGCAAATCCATGAGGAGCTGGGGCAAATCCATGAGGAGCTGGGGCAAATCCATGAGGTGAGCTGGGGCAAATCCATGAGGTGAGCTGGGGCAAATCCATGAGGTGAGCTGGGGCAAATCCATGAGGTGAGCTGGGGCAAATCCATGAGGTGAGCTGGGGCAAATCCATGAGGAGCTGGGGCAAATCCATGAGGAGCTGGGGCAAATCCATGAGGAGCTGGGGCAAATCCATGAGGTGCTGGGGCAATATCCATGAGGTGAGCTGGGGCATATCCATGGGGGCCTGGGGCATATCCATGAGGAGCTGGGGCAAATCCATGAGCTGCTGGGGCAAATCCATGAGGAGCTGGGGCAAATCCATGAGGAGCTGGGGCAAATCCATGGGAGCTGGGGCAATATCCATGAGCTGCTGGGGCATATCCATGAGCTGCTGGGGCATATCCATGAGCTGGGGCATTATCCATGAGCTGGGGCATATCCATGAGCTGGGGCAAAATCCATGAGAGCAGCTGGGGCAGTATATCCATGAGCTGGGGCAATATCCATGTGCTGGGGCATATCCATGAGCTGGGGAATATCCATGAGCTGGGGCATATCCATGAGCTGGGGCATATCCATAAGAGGAGCTGGGGCAAAATCAATGAGAGCAGCTGGAGCATTATCAATGAGAGCAGCTGGAGCATTATCAATGAGAGCAGCTGGGGCATTATATGCATGAGAGGAGCTGGGGCAGTATATCCATGAGATGAGCTGGGGCAGTATATCCATGAGAGGAGCTGGGGCAATATCCATGAGAGGAGCTGGGGCAATATCCATGTGTGCTGGGGGCAGTATCCATGAGAGCTGGGGGCAGTATCCATGAGAGCTGGGGCAATATCCATGTGTGAGCTGGTCTGGGGCAATATATCCATGTGTGAGCTGGTCTGGGGCAATATATCCATGTGTGAGCTGAGGCGCAATATATCCATATGTGAGCTGGGGCAATATATATCCATGGGTGAGCTGCTGGGGGCAATATATAACTGTGAACTGGGGCAATATATTCATATGTGAGCTAGGGGCAATATATATCCATGGGTGAGCTGCTGGGGGCAATATATATCCAGAGCTGCTGGGGGCAATATATATCCATGTGTGCTTTCACTGCCTTCGAACAGGCAACGTACTTGCTGGCAGTTGGCAAAAATTTGTGTGAGCATATGAGAGAGCTCCACAGCAATAAACGTCTCAGTAATGTGCGCTGTGTGTATGAGCATTCAGTGTTATATGGGAGTACTGATTTAGTAGTTAGAGTAGTTAAAAAAAAATCCGTAAAACTCGGGGGGGGGGTGACACCATAAGTTACCGCACCGGGTGACACCAACCCTAGTGACGCCACTGAGTGAAGGGACTCGCAGAGGGGAGCAGCAGAGACAGAGCGGCGGGTGAGGTGAATTAGCCTGGCGGAGGCATTCAGGATGGATTGTAGGGGGGAGAGGCGGGACAGAGGGAGGCCAGATAAGAGATTATTGCAATAGTCCAGTCGGGAGATTACCAGGGCGTGTATGAGTTGTTTTGTGGTGACAGCGGTAAGAAATGGCCAAATTCTGGAAATATTACGCAGTTGGTATCGGCAGGAGGAGGAAAGAGACTTGATGTGGGGGATGAAGGAAAGAGTAGAGTCAAGTGTAACTCCAAGGCAGCGAACTTGGTTTGATGGGGAGATGGTGATACCCTCCACCGTGATAGAGAAGTCAGGAGGTGGGGAGGCATTGGAGGGAGGAATAAGTAGGAGTTCAGTCTTTGACATGTTGATCTTTAGGTGGTGGGAGGCCATCCAGGAGGAGATGCCAGATAAACAGTCACTGACTTTTGAGAGGACAGGGAGAGAGATCATTGGTAGAGAGGTAGATCTGAGTGTCATCAGCGTAGAGGTGGTAATTAAAGCCAAAGCTGTTGATGATTTTGCCCAGGGAGGAGGTGTAGATGGAAAAGAGCAGAGGACCAAGGACAGAGCCTTGAGGTACACCAACAGATAGAGGCAATGAGGAGGAGGAGTTACCAGCAAAGGACACACAGAAGGACCTGTTGGATAAATAGGAGTCAACCCAAGCAAGTGCAGTGTCACCGAGACCCAGAGAGTTGAGGGTCTGTAGAAGGAGGGGTGGTCAACAGTGTCAAAAGCAGCCGAGAGGTCAAGCAGGATGTCAGTTTTGGACTGTGATTTAGGAGACACTGTTGTTTGTTACTGCATGAAAACTCTCCAGGTTGTTTTCTGCAAGATCTCCTGAGTACACCCATGCCCCCCATGCATAGGTGTGCCAATATTTTGGGAAGGTTCAAATACAAATTTTATGACTTTGTCATTGGAGTTGAAATTGAGATTATTTCTTCAGCTAGGCCTATCTTTGGTTTTGGGTCTACCGCATACCCCAGTTTGAATTATTGCCAGAAAATTGTTTATATTTGTTATGTTGACACCCCAAGGTATTGCATATGGAGTGCTTTGATGCCATGGATGCAACGGTTTTAGCCCAAAACATTTGAGAAGGTGTGTGGCGGTAATTTTTCAATTTTCAGATTTTTACGCCCACATTAGATTTGGACTGTGATTTAGGAGACACTGTTGTCGGTTCACTGCATGAAAACTCTCCAGGTTGTTTTCTGCAAGGTCTCCTGAGTACACCCATGTCCCCCATGCATAGGTGTGCAAAGATTTTGGCAAAATACAGCACCAATTGTAGAACATAAAATGGTACGAATAAAATGTAAAAGTCTGGTGCAGTAAAAGAAAAAAAAAACTAACCTGAACTAACTAACTGGAGTGTGAGAAAAAATAGAAAGGAAAAAAAAAATCACAGATCACGCACAGTGTGATATAGCTTGAAACAGTCCCCAAGACACAGACCGGGTTGTCCAGGGCATTCTGGGCAGTAAAAGATTGTGTCTCTCCTCTGCCCCCTCTTGAAACACACCCTGCACCTTTTTTGGGGTCTCTGCCCTCAGTAGGGGGGATTTTATAAATAAAATGCGTAGCCCCAACTCTGTCCCCCATCACCGCCCGGGGAGCAGGTGCATCCTGGTACAAAAACCCCGAAATGACCTGGAGCTGAAACTGTAAAAAGGACAGCGTCACTCCGGGGTTTGCCTTTTTGCAGAGCAGAAAGGCATTGTGGGTTGCAATTTGCATCAGGTAAATTGCAACCTTTTTGTACCAGGCCCTTGACTTCCGCATAATCTGGTAGGGCTGGAGCAGCTGATCTGCCAGATCAACCCCACCCATATGCCGGTTATAGGCTTTGATGCACACTGGCTTCCTGATGCGCTCAGCTCTGCCACGTACAGAGACCTCCTCAGACCTCTCAGTGTGGATGGTGGATAGAAGGTATACATCCTTCTTGTCTCTGTACTTGACCGCCAACAGCTCCTCTTGGCGCAGAGCTGAGGTCTCCCCTCTTTTTAGCCGGGTGCGGACAAGCTGTGCTGGGAAACCTATGCGGTTCTTGCGAACAGTACCGCATGCTGCTGTATCAAAACAATACAGCAGCTTGAACAAAGGGACACTTGTATAAAAATTATCAACATACAAGTGGTACCCTTTGTTCATCAGGGGAAAAAGTAGGTCCCACACAATCTTGCCACTGGTTCCCATGTGTTCTGGGCAACCTGGAGGGTCAAGGCTACTATCCTTTCCCTCGTACACCCGGAAGGCCTGAGTATACCCACTCTCGCTGTCACAGAGCTTATACACCTTCACTCCATACCTGGAGCGTTTGGAAGGAATATACTGCTTGAATCCCAGCCTTCCCTTGTATTTCATTAGGGATTCATCCACGCAGATATTCCTTCCAGGTGTATAAGCCTCTGCAAACCTGGCGGCGAAGTGGGTAATCAGGGGGTGGATTTTATACAGCCTGTCAAACTGGGGATGCTCTCTAGGAGGGCACAGGCTGTTGTCACTGAAGTGCATGAAACGCAAAATGTTTTCATACCTTCTACGTGACATTGATTGGGGGTAAATGGGGGTAGAGCAGATGGGGCTACTGCTCCAGTAGGAGCGAATTGAGGGCTTCTTTATGATGCCCATCAGCATAGTAAGTGCCCAGAATTTCAGAAATTCTGGCACATCTAGCGGGGTCCATTGCTGCCTTGCCAAGTAGGAGTCTGACTTCGCAGCACAATGCTGATGGGCATACAGATTTGATTGGGCCACGATGTGGCCCAACAAATCATCCCCCATAAACACCTGCAAAAACTGTGTGGCGGTAAATCCTGCAACATCAATATTGATGCCAGGATTTGCCGTGAAAGAAGGGATATCTGGCCTCTGGCGATGAGGCACTACCCACTCCTCAGCTGGAGCTGTTCGTCTCCTGCTGGCAGGTGGTGGCCCAGGATCTGCATCAGAAACATCACTAGGAGATACATCAGCCAGCGTAGATGATGTATTTAGTGAGGTCTCTGAGCAGTTAGCGGGGTCAAAATCTGGGTCTGAGTCCGACGCAGATGCCTCAGATTCTGACGCCAGGATGGCATATGCCTCCTCGGCGCTGTACACCCTCTCAGACATTATACTGTATGTAATAGATTATAAAATTTTATAATTATTATATATATAAGTGGATTATTGGTTCTTAGAAGAACCGTTGGGTTTCACAAGAAAATACAAATAAACACCTAAATCTCTCTAAATCTGCCTCAATTTTTCTAATCTCACTAAATCTACCTAAAAACTCTAACCTGTCAAATCTGATCTCTCTCTCTCGCTCACCAAAACACAAGTGAGGAGAGGGAGGGAGAATCACAGAGGTCACGGCCAATATTTACAAAATATTGAAGAAAAAAAAAACGACGAGGTATAGACCCTTTCACCCTTTCATTGTGCAATTTTGCTTATTGATTGGTGGTCCTTGTCCCACCCTCCACACCTTCTACTACCAACCTTGCAACTTTTCATTCATTGTCTGTTTATGTGTATTATTAAAATTAACCTACTCTTGGTACTCTAGGTGCACTTTGTGCAAATTGATTCGTTTTACAAAATATTGACCTGGCCTGACAAATTAGAAATTTTATTTAGATTTTTTATAACTTCTGATTGGATGTTGCTAGCCTGCCTCTCTGATGAGGCAGGCTAGGAACATCCCACACAGCCCCAAGATGACCCTGCCCTTAGAAGGGCAGCGCCATCTTGGCTGTCAGTTTTCTTTTATTTTATACCTTTTTATTTATTTATTTTACTTTTTTTACACTTTTTTTACACTTTTTTTAGTCTGCTGGGTGCCTTGATCCCTCGAGGCACCCAGCAGAGCACCTGATCACTTATGTGATCTTTTTTGTACTGAGTGTCACGATACCTCGTGGCACTCAGTACTTCCTGCCGCTACCGGAAGTGATCACTCGGGGGACCGGCGGCAGGTAACCATATTGCAAGGATGCCTCGATGTCGAGGCATCCCTGCAATATACTCAGAGCAGCTGGAAGCGATACCGATCGCTTCCAGCGCTCTGTAGAAGTGTGGGGCGCCTTTCCGGTCAAACTGGATATTGATCGCTCCCGGGGAGCGATCACAAGGGGCCCCGGCACTTCTGTCCGCCATTGCACGGATGCCTGGACTCCCAGGCACCGTGCAATGGCTCTGGAGCTGCTGGAAGCGATCCAATCGCTTCCAGCGCTCTCTAGAAGTGCGGGGAACCTTTCCGGTCAAACCGGATGTTGATCGCTTCCGGGGAGCGATCACAAGGTGCCCCGGCACTTCTAACCGCCATTGCATGGATGCCTGGACTCCCAGGCAGCCTGCAATGGCGTTTGAGCTGCTGGAAGCGATCCGATCGCTTGCAGCGCTCAAAAGACCGCAGGACGTACCATGTACGTCAGCGGGTCTAAAAGAGACCCGCGTCTGTGACGTACATGGTATGTCCGCGGTCTCTAAGGGGTTAAAATAATAAATGATTTATTAGATATTGCATAAAAACGGGAATATTTTTAACATTGAAACCTATGGGGTTCGCCTGAATAAACCTGCTGATTGAAACCACCGAACATCAGGGCATTTCACTGCCATTTCTCTGAGTCTCAGTACCACATGACTGGCTGAACCACGTGAAACGCACGCGCGCAGCTGCCCGCCCTTTCGTTAACACAGACTCTATTCTGGACTGAACACCCACCGGGAAGGGAATCAAAGCTACAGTGCACCCTCTGGTAGTCGCACCCCACTGCTGACTAGATGGCTCCACAGTATAATTGCTGTGTGCTCATATACAGTGGCGTAGCGTGGGTTGTCAGCGCCCGGGGCAAGAAAAAAATTGCGCCCCCCTTAGTGTGGTGAATAGATAAATTGCCCTGAAATTGCAGCATATGGTGAAATTCACCATTTGGTGCAATTTGTTGCCAATTTCGGCACTTAGTGAATAATCCCTTAAAATGTTTGTAAACTTGTATATATCTTTTTAAAGAAAATAATTTTAACAGGACATATACTAGGGCTAGCAATGCCCCTGATGCTGCAGGTTCCAGTTTCCAGGTATCTTACCTTGAAGCTGAACCATTGATTTTGCAGGTATTTCAGAACTTGGCGACAGATGTTTCCCAGCACAGTCTCCTCTCTGCTGTCAGAACAATAAGAAATACACGTAGACCCAATTAATATAATATGCCCTTAATATGTTCCATGTACCACTAATATAGAGGTGTTGGAGCAAAACGTTTACCCCTTTATTCCATCTAAAACACAAGCTCTTCACTGCTGTGAGGAGAGCAGGGCTGGACCCCTGTGTTTCCATTATTTACACCCCACAAAGTCATGTTAGGTGTCATTGGACAGGTCAGAGTCTGGCCTTTCTAATGATACCAATCCTAACCATGTAAAAAAAAAAATACACAACTATAAATCTTTTTATTTTATCATGCCATTTCAGTTATTATGCACTCCTTTTCACTGACGGTACTCCAGTTTAGTTTATTATGCCCCCATTTAATGTATCATGAACTGCATTTCATTAACTATACGTCCATTTTTTTATGGCTCCATTTCATTTATGTCATTGATTAATATATTCCAATTTAATTTATTAGTCTCTTAGATTGTAAGCTACTGGGCAGAGTCCTCTCTCCTACGTTTCTGTGTGTTTAACGTGCATGGATATTTGTTATTCTGTCTCTCCATCCCATTGTACAGCACTACAGACCTTGTTAGCGCTTTATAAATACCTGTCACTGTAATGTCTCCATATATTTTATTACACCCCGTTTCATTTGTTATGCACCCCATTTCATTTACTAGGCTTCAGTATTAATTTATTATGCCCCCATTTAATTTACTATATTCAAATTTAGTTTACTATGCCATTTCACCGTCACTCTCCAGAGTCCAGAGGGATTCAGATGCAGCAGCGGGAGTGAGGGGGTCTTGTCAGGACTCCCCAGGGGGGGATTCAGATGCAGCAGCGGGAGTGAGGGGGTCTTGTCAGGACTCCCCAGGGGGGGATTCAGATGCAGCAGCGGGAGTGAGGGGGTCTTGTCAGGACTCTCCAGAGTCCAGAGGGATTCAGATGCAGCAGCAGGAGTGAGGGGGTCTTGTCAGGACTCCCCAGGGGGGGATTCAGATGCAGCAGCGGGAGTGAGGGGGTCTTGTCAGGACTCTCCGGGGGGGGGGATTCAGATGCAGCAGCAGGAGTGAGGGGGTCTTGTCAGGACTCCCCAGGGGCCATGATTATTATTAATAATCAAAACCAGTGCTTTTTTTGTTGGAACTCACCCTTAAAGCCGGAGATACAGCAAATGCAAAATGACGCACAGCGCCTGTAGGCAGCGCTGCACATAGAGACGTGCTCAGTATATACAGGCCTATTTTCTCTGTGCGCTCAGCCAGCATCGGGCCACGTGGCTGAGTGCCCAGAGTTGGAAATAGCCAGCTTTGCCTGTGATGTGGCGCAAAGCAACCGCTTCACACCGTGTTGCATTGTGTTTGTGGACAGCAGCACTCTTTTAATGCATAAATCAGACCCTTTGTGCCTCCACTGCCTGACCACTTTAAATGAGCCAAAGTGGTTAAGGTGCAGTGTCCCCTTAATTATTAAAATAAATATAGTAAAATGAAGCATATTAAAACTTACTAAAAGTTAAGTACCAAAATAGTTTATTAAAATATAATATACAAGCTAAATAAGTTAAAATAAATATAAAAATTACAATATAAAAATATATAAAGAATTTAAATATTAAAATAGACTAGCTCAGAGTAATGTGTGGTGTGTATGAGTGTATTACAGAGCTCCACAGCAATGTAACTCACAGTAGAAGGCCCCTCCATGCCCCGAACACACACACACACACACACACACACACACACACACACACACACACACACACACACACACTCTCTTCTGCCTGTTGAATCTGTGCTTGGATGCAGTTGAAGGGGGGCGGGGGCCATTAGGTCACAGCTGGCTGCTTCACACTGCTATGGGAGCTTCCCTGCTTCTCAGTTGTCACATGCAGCTTCACACAAGCTATTTAGCAACAAGGTGTGAAAGGCCGGCAGCCCTGAATACAGAGCATAGAGCTGGACTGGGGTAACACTGATGTCCAGAGTCTCTCACTTTTAAGGAATGTAAACTTTTTTCTTTCTTTTGAAAAGCCAGGCTGCACCTCATGAGCAGATTCACTCACCCGTCCGGACCTAGATCAATGACCACCGGGACAAACACCTTCTGCCGCATTCAGCCTTCTGCTCGGCAGGCTGCTCCCTCTCACACCACACATCAGTGAAGCCGTCCCCTACGTGCTGCATCATAGTCATGTGACTCGCCCAGTCAGCTGCTGAGTGCTGACAGCATCATCCTGCGTCCTGCTCCTCTCTTCCTGACCAGCTGCTGGCTGGGAACTTTTAGGGGGCGCAAATTTCTTTTGAAATTATGCGACCCCTAAGAAAACTGCGCCCGGGGCCACGGCCCCCCCAGCACCCCCCACGCTACGCCACTGCTCATATACACTCGGTTTGCTGGGAGTTTTATTGCTGTGTATTCTGATACGCTGACACACACCACACATTGCATTGCTGGGAGTTTTATTGCTGTGAATTCTGTGATACAAGCAAGAACAGTTTGCACAAAGTGCAACAAGAGTGGTAATGTGATAATTTAATTGGTAAATAAGCAGCTAACAATGTAAAAAAGAGAATGAAAAAATAAGTATGTGGACGGTAGCCCGAAATAGGAGAGTTGATGCAGTACCCAATAAAGGTAACGAGACTTGCTTGTAAGCAACAAGAGCTACCAACATACAGGTGGTTCAAGCCACCCAAGGAGACAAAAAATCACTATAAGAATTGTGGTAACAGCCGCATAAACATAAGTGATGGTAGCTCACTATACCTCGGTGGTTCAAGCCACCTACATAACCAAAGGCTTGAACCACCGAGGTATAGTGAGTGATGGAATGCACCAAATACGATCAGGCGGCTATGAAAATATTTGATTGGAATACAAAATGCTTATATGCCTTGAAATGAACTTTGCTCTAGTTAGCATTCTATTAACAGGCTGACAGTTCAGAAATGTATCTCACCTAAGAATCTGCTGGCTTGTGTAAAGGTTTTAAAGCACACCCAAGATAAAGGGGAGAGGCTAACAATTAGGGAGTGAAAAAGTACAGTTAGAAACAGATGTCAATTCCTGTTAAAGTAGAAACATTAAGAAAACTAATGACACTGCAAATTATGTTTATCTTTGTATTACTCTGTATTTTAACTTTTAATATGCTGCTGTAGGCATTTTTAGTAGGTGTTACTTCTCTCTGATTGGATACTGAAACATCATGAAATGTATAAATAAGATATTAAAAGAGGAGCAAGACAGAGAACTTCTAAGTGACAGAACTTCCACGTGTCCGTGTGGTTATTCTAGATGCTTGATCTCTCTCGGATCGATCCTGATGATATATTGACAAGGAGAGATGATCTAACCGGTTAGCAGTTTATCGCATAGAAGAATACCGACACACAGCACGCAGAGGCTGACTTTTCCTGCCAACAATTTGGGGGCATCGATTCCGGGATATCTTCCTACAGGAAGGTATGTAGAAAATAACAGTTTTTGTTGTATCTGCGCCTTCCTGTCTGACGATAGGAACTCTAAATTTATTTTGTTGATTGTGTCGTGTAGAAAATAGGCCTGTATTTAGACTGATCAGAAGGGTTCTGACAGCCAGCTTTTGGGATTGGATCCCAAAGCAGAATTGGATTCTGCAGTTATTTATTTATTTTTATTTTTTTGGGGATTAGGATAGTTAGGATTATTATTGTTTCTTATACCTCTCCCTGGCAAAATACGTCAATTATATGTATTGTATTGTATATGTATATATTGTATAACCTGTTGTAACTGTGTGGCTGAGCATTGTGTGAGTGGTCATCCTGGATCCTTCACGGTGAAAAGATGATGAAAAACCCCTGGAGCTAAAGGGGCATGAGGTTAATTCGATATGCGCCCCTTGACAGGTGCTAGGCGAAAGCTGTGGACCACCTGAAACAAGATTGCCAGCATCGATTAACGCAGTGAATGATAAATTGAGAAATAGCATAACTCAATCTGATGTATGTGTAGCGCTGTGTTAAAAATCTTGCTGGGGCAGTACCTATTTTTGGCCACAAGATGGAGACTATCGCGATCAGAGATACTGGACATTGGGACTACAATGCCCGGCATGCTTTGCAAAAAGACAGGAAGTGGGTGGGGACTGGACACTTACATCCTCTGCCTCGTGGAGAAAGTTCCAGAGCGCGCCAGGGAAGCAGAGAAGGCAGATGTACCGAGGAGATCGCGGGAGAATCTAGGCCCAAAGCCCGAGGGAGACCTGTTGTTCCGGTTTTGGGTCACCTAGCCTGAGGAGAAGGAGACTCGCCAGAGCCCAGACACTGCTGCAGACCGGCGGAATCGAGCGGAGAGCAGGCGGTGAGCTGGACAAGCGGCATAAAGTTAGACAACGGATCCGGCCGCTAGTATCCCCAGTCAAGGTCCGGAGGAGAGACGTCCTGGGTCAGCGGAGCCTAAAGCCTGCGTCGGATGGGTGAGAGGCCTCCAAGGCTGTTTGTGATTAGAGGTCAAGCTGCTGTTTCTCTTTAAAGTCCACAGGGACCCAACTGACTAGTCGAAGATTTTCCTTAAATAAACTCACTGGCCAGTTGAACAGTTCCCGGGTACCACACACACACATATACACCTTTCACCTTCTGGGACTTAACTTGTGCAGGACTCATTTCTCTTTTATGAATCGGAACAGGGGTTGAAAATAAAGATACGTTCCGAATATATTTTTCCTCTTTTTTTTCAGTTGCGCGTTTACCGTAATACGAAGGGATTGTATGTTTGGGGTTTTGCTACGTGTCCCATTTTCTGAACTATCGGGAAATTGCATTGCTTTTATGTTCGGTCGCGAATATTTTATTTTCCGAAATACGAAGCCTCGTGTTTCGTTTCTTTTCCGCTGCGCGTTTGCCGTAATACGAAAATACTGTAAGAATACTTGTGAATACCGTGATTCAACATCTGCTCAAATATTTTAGTAAACTATTTAAATGATAAAAACTCACAACTGTGTTGGAGTATATTTATTCCCTAGTGCGGGGAGACTGACCCGTGGTTCATTTTCAGCGGCTCCTCCGGGAGTGAGCGCTACACGTGGGGGCTCGTCCGGGATCCAGTCTCTGGAACAACCGCATCTAAAGGGTTAAATATGGATCCAGACACTGTTGCCGAGTGGTGTGGGGAGCACAGTAGCCAGTCAGAATGTTGTATAGTTATGGATATTCCAGCAGACACTTGGGCTGAAGATCAGATTCGCCAGGCCGTGGCCACGCTAGCACCAGATCATCGGGGGTTAATACTGGACATTAAAAAAAACCCAGATACTTCTCACATGTATGTTCTTCTCGAATGGAGAAAGGGTGTTCCGCCATGTTTTCAGGGCACGAGCGTGAAACTGGCTGAAGAGGTGGAAGTCCAACTAATTAAGCCAAGTACGCCACATGGCGAATCCGCAAGTGTTTCCGTGCCCAGTCGGTTGGCCATGATCGGGCCTGAATTTATCGTGGCTATTGGAGATCTACTGGCTAAATGTCAGAAAACAAGCCCTCCTCACACTAACTTCGGTTATCGACGGTTAAGAAATTTTACAGGAAACGTACCAACTCCGGCGGGAGAAGAAACCTTTGAAGAATGGGTGGAACAGGCGATGCAGGCTCTGGATGAGTGGGATGTCCTTGAGGCCCAGAAAAAGCAAAGGATCACCGAGAACTTAAAGGGACCTGCGTCAGAAGCGGTGAGAAACCTAAAACTGAGTAGGAAAGATTGTACTGCTTTGGATTATTTAAACGTTCTTGAAGAAGTTTTTGGGCGAACTGAAAAGGCGGCCGAATTGGTATATCAATACGAACACACCTATCAGAGAAGAGGTGAAAGGATGACCGAGTACATGAGGCGCCTGGATAAGATTCTACATCAGATACTCCTGAAGAAAGGGGCCGAACCGGCCGAAGTAGATAAGATCCGAATAAAACAGATCCTGAGGGGCTCTCAACCTCTAGATCCAGTGATGATGCAGCTAAGAAGCAGAGCAGGTAACCAAGAGTTAAAGTACCTGGAACTGATCCGAGTTGTACGAGAGGAAGAGGCTTTACTAGAAGAGAAATCTTTCAGGCGGGGGGAAAGGGCTTATGCACAACCTGTGAGACATAACGATGGCCTGCAACCTGAAAGCGACTCTCTAGATACCTATGGATCTGATGAGGACGAACAAGAACATCTAGTTGTTTTTAAATCTACAGAGAAGGCTGCCAAAGAGTCGAACCTCCCTGAACGGGGTGAATTGTCCAAGACCGTCACGAAGGTTCAGGAAGCTCAAGTTGAATTGCAACAAGCGCATGCGGAACTGTGTCGGGTATTGATGAAGGTGACGGAGATGCAGGCAGAAATGCAGAAATTCCTCACAGGTATGCAGACGACGGGAGTTGCTGTGGCGTCTGGTCCAAATCCTTTAACCAAATCTCAACAAGCAACTACGTCTCCGCTCTCTAAGAAGAGATGTTTCGGGTGTGGAGAGATGGGCCATTTCCGCGCACAGTGCAAAGGCCGAAAGCCTGAGAAAGATAGAGTCAAGGGACTGTTGGAAGCCCTGGAAGGACTGTTGTCTACCTCACCGGCGGGAAACGCCAGAGGGCACCAGTAAAGGAGCAACCTGAGTGCCCGAGGGTTGAACCCCACTCCATAAATCAAGCAAAGACTAAGAGGGCGAGAAGGCCCAAAGTCGAGCCGACTGTAGAGCCTGCCAGGACTGAAAGAGTCACTCCCTTAGCATCCGGGTCTACGTCATGGGGAGGCAATGCACGCCAAAAACCTGCACGGGCCAAGAAAAAGGCCAGGGTACAGCAAACTGGGTCCCAGCGTCCGGATACCGCCACAAAATTTCCCGACCAACTGATAGGTCCTTCTCCTGTTGTGCCAATCCAAGTGGAAGGAGTCTACACCAAAGCCCTGTTGGATTCAGGGGCTCAAGTGACATTGATCTACAGAGACTTCTATGAGAAACACATAAAGCACATTCCTCTGCAAGAATTGAAGGATTTGGAAATATGGGGTATCGGCACTGAGAAACTCCCTTATGACGGGTACCTGCAGGTGAAGTTGGAGATCGGATCTGAAGTCATCGGGCAGTCTGGGGGTTGTGATGCATTGGCTATTGTGTGTCCTCGACCCTCGGGTGCGAACAGAAGCTCCCTGATAGTGGGGACGAATACTGACCTAGTGCGGCGTCTCCTGACGCCTATTGTGTTGGAAGAAGGTTCAACTCAAGGAGTACACCCAATGTTACGTCCGGTCTATCAGAGGATGGTCGAAGAACGAAAGGCACCTGCCGAGGTGGGAAGACTGTGGAGACTGGGTGGAACAGAGAAGGTTCTGCAATCAGGAGAAGTAGCGAGTTTCTGGGCTTCAGTCAAGTTGAATGGATCGCAACCAGGCCCCTATGTGGTGCTGGGAACCGATTTTGATCATGGGAGTGAAACCGGAGTCGAAGTAATTCCTGAGATAATCTCCACCAAAGCTTTGAAGAGAACACGAGGAAGAGTCTCGGTCAGCGTGTGCAATGTGACGGATTCTCCAGTAGTCCTTAAAGCACGGATGCCTATCGGGCAAGTAGAGTCTGCTACACCCCTCTCTACCGATTCAGGAGGGGGAGTGGGTAAAGAGATTACAGATGAAAGATTCTACCCCAAGGACGCTCCCATTTCACCTGAGTGGAAGAAACGTCTTCAGTCTCAAGTCCTAAAGTGGAAGGAATTGTTCTCAAAAGATTTCGATGTGGGCCTAGCTAAGAGTACTGAGCACCGCATTCGGTTACAAGAAGATAAGCCGTTTCGAGAAAGATCAAGGCGAGTTCCGCTAGGAGACTTAGATGATCTGCGAGAGCAGCTGAACGAATTACAAAGAACCAAGGTGATTCAAGAGTCCAGGAGTCCATATGCCTCTCCCATAGTGTTGGTCCGGAAGAAAAATGGTTCTGTCCGCTTATGCATAGACTACCACACATTGAACCGGAGAACCATCCCCGATCAATATGCCACTCCTCGGATAGAAGATGCCCTACAGTGTTTGTCTGGAGCAAAGCGGTTTAGTGTACTAGACCTGCGAAGCGGGTATCATCAGATACCAATGCATCCGGAAGACAAGGAGAAAACTGCGTTCATCTGTCCACTGGGGTTCTTTGAATTCAACAGGATGCCTCAAGGCCTTACGGGGGCTCCAGCCACGTTCCAACGGTTGATGGAGAAGACAGTCGGGGATATGAATCTAATCGAAGTATTAGTGTACCTGGATGACATAATTGTGTTTGGGAAGACTCTGGAAGAACATGAGCAACGTTTGGAGAAGGTCTTGAAGAGGCTCCATGAAGAGGGGCTGAAACTGTCTCTAGAGAAATGCCAATTCTGTCTACCGTCTGTTACGTATTTGGGACATGTGGTCTCAGCAGAAGGTGTTTCGACAGACCCTTGGAAGTTGGAGGCCGTAGCTTCTTGGCCTAGACCCCGAAACGTCACTGAGCTTAGATCTTTCTTGGGATTCTGTTCATACTATCGAAGATTTGTGGGAGGATTCGCGAAAATAGCTCAACCACTGAACAAACTCCTGCAGAAGGAAACCACAGAAGAAGGCTGCAAGGTCTCTGACAAAAACCCGTCAGCTCCGGGGCCAAGGAAAGCTCGAGAGTCTATACAAGGTGAATGGACCAGTCAATGTGAAGGAGCTTTCGTAAAGTTGAAGGAGAGTCTAACCCGAGCTCCTGTTTTGGCCTATGCGGACCCTCACAAGCCGTATGAACTGCATGTGGATGCCAGCCGAGAAGGTCTGGGAGGAGTCCTATATCAGGAGTATGATAGATTGCTGAGGCCTGTGGCGTACGTGAGCCGGAGCCTTGCGCCTTCAGAGAAGAACTATCCTACTCACAAGCTGGAGTTCCTAGCCTTGAAGTGGGCAGTGGTGGACAAGTTGAAAGACTATTTGTATGGAGCTGAGTTCGTGATCAAGACGGATAATAATCCTCTTACCTATATCCTTACTACTGCAAAACTGGACGCAACGGGACATCGGTGGTTGGCCGCTCTGTCAGGGTTTCGGTTCAGCCTGAAGTATCGCCCTGGGGTGAATAATCGAGATGCTGATGCGTTATCGAGAAGACCCTACACTACAGAATGGACTCAGTTGACTCCAGATGGGGTGCAAGCTTTGTGCCAAGGAACAGAGCGCCGGGTCAAAGGAGGGATTGAAGCAGAGGCCATAGGAGTTATGGCTGCGGCTGTTCCTGAGTTTTACTGTAACCCTACGCAGTTAAGGGATGAAAGTTTACCTACCTTTTCGAGACAGGACCTGAAAGCGGATCAGGCCAGAGACCCTTTAATTGCCTTGACCATAAAGGCCCTGTCTGCAAACCAGCGAGAGATTTTGTTAACCAACTCCCCGAGTGGAGCCAGATTAGTCTACAAAGAGTGGGAGCGGTTAAAGATGTTGGATGGGGTGTTCTACCGAAGGGGCCCCTCAACCAGCTCTGAAGAGATTCAACAGTTATTCCTCCCTACTAAACATAGGGAGAGTGTGCTGCGATCACTACATGATGAGCATGGACATTTGGGTGCTGAGAGAACTTTTAAGCTGGTGCGAGATAGGTTCTATTGGCCTTGTATGAGAGCTGAAGTGGAAAGTTATTGCCATTCCTGTCTGAGGTGTATTCAGAGAAAGACTCTACCGACCCGAACTGCTCCAATGAGCCATCTGCAGAGCCAGGGACCCATGGATTTGGTGTGCATTGACTTCTTGTGCTTAGAGCCGGATGCTAGTGGGCAAGGGAACATTCTAATAGTGACTGATCATTTCACTCGTTACGCCCAAGCTTTTTCCACGAAACATCAACGCGCTCCGACTGTAGCCAAGGTGTTGATGGAAAAGTTCTTTGTTCACTACGGACTGCCAAGGAGAATACACTCTGATCAGGGTAGAGACTTTGAAAGCAGACTGGTGGGGCAGTTGTTGGAGCTGTTGGGAATCCAAAAGACCCGGACCACACCATATCACCCTCAAGGTGATGCTCAGCCTGAAAGGTTTAATCGCACACTGCTAAACATGCTGGGGACCTTGTCGAATGTGGAGAAGCAGAGTTGGAGTCGTCACATAGCTACTCTGGTGCATGCATATAACAGTACGGAGAGCGATGCAACTGGATATTCACCGTACCGTCTTATGTTTGGAAGGGAGGCTCGACTGCCGGTTGATTTGTGTCACGGGTCCCTCTGATTACCAAAAGTGTGGTCCCTTTACGCAGACCGCTCTCTACCCTTCCAATCCTTGAATGGTCGGCAAAACTAGAAAGACAATTAACCAGACAATATATAAACAAGGGGTAACACCAGACAGAGGTATTGAATAGAGTATTGTCACGAATCCTTCTGACTACCAAGATATTGATCTCTTTATGTAGCTCCCTTTCTACTCTTCCGATCCTTGAATGGTCGGCAAAGCTATATAGACAATGAAGCAGGTAACAGATAAAGAAAGGGAAACACCAGACAGGGGTACAGACCAGATCACAAGTCCTCCCTAGGACTTTAGTATAGAATCTGAATGCTATGTGCTTAGGGTGCCACATAGACTGACCTCGGTACCAACGTTAAGGGCAGAACCTAGAGCAGAGTAAATGCCAATACCAGGGTTCATACACAGGAGGGTCGTTTGCCAATGCCAGGAGTCATACACAGGAGGGTTCGTTTGCCAATGCCAAGGGTCATACACAGGAGGGTTCGTTTGCCAATGCCAAGGGTCATACACAGGAGGGTTCGTTTGCCAATGCCAAGGGTCATACACAGGAGGGTTCGTTTGCCAATGCCAAGGGTCATACACAGGAGGGTTCGTTTGCCAATGCCAAGGGTTATACACAGGAGGATTCGTTAGCCAAATATCACAAGAGCTCTGCGGGAGGTGAATACCACGTCAGGGCACCGGTGTAATGGTGAGACTGGGTTTTAAACCCGGCGGGTCCGCGTCACAACGCCAGGCCCCGCCCCTCGGCGTCCCACGTGAGCGCACCCGGAAGCGTTTACATTCGGCGCCTGGCCAGCGAGCAGCGAGGAAGCTGCTGCCAGGCGCCCCATCCCCTGACCCACCGTGACAGAACCCCCCCTCCAGGGGCGGCCACTGGACGACCCCCAGGGGCACGGGGGTGCGCCGAATAGAAGGCCTTCACTAGCCTAGGAGCATGGACTTCCGCAGCCGGTACCCAAGAACGATCCTCCGGACCGTAACCCACCCAATCGACCAAGTACTGCAAAGACCCCCTAGACATCCTGGCACCCAGAATGGCCTTAACTTCGAATCTCCTCGCCCTCCACAGAGACAGGAGGCGGTGGAGCATGGACTTTGGTGTACCGGTTACATAACAACGGCTTCAAAAGGTTTACATGGAATACATTGTGTATCTTAAAATGGGGGGGTAACGCCAAAGCATAGGAGACAGGGTTGAGTCGCCGTAGAATCTTATAGGGGCCGATATACCTAGGAGCCAACTTCATGGAAGGCACTAAGAGCTTGATGTTACGTGAAGACAGCCAAACCCTGTCCCCAACTTGATACACGGGTGCCTGCCTCCTGTGTCTGTCGGCCTTCGTTTTCTGGATGGCACTACTCTCCTCCAGTGCCCGTCTCACTCTCCCCCAAGTCTCTTTCAATGATGCCAGTTGCTCATCTAAAGCAGGAATCGTGGTATCAAGAAACGTGGCGGGGAGCACGGGAGGATCAAAACCATAAACAGCGAAGAAAGGAGAATGCCCTGTGGATTCACTCACTGCGCTGTTCAAAGCATATTCTGCCCATGGTAGCAGGTCTGACCAGTTATCTTGTTGTTCTGAGATAAAGCACCTGAGATATTTCTCTATATTTTGGTTTGCTCGTTCTGCTGCTCCGTTGGTCTGGGGGTGATAAGCCGAAGAGAAAGAGAGGTCTATCCCTACGTTCTTACAAAACCCTCTCCAGAATCCGGAGATGAATTGGGTCCCCCTATCAGAGACAATCTCCAGAGGGACACCGTGTATGCGGACCACGTTGGCAATGAATATGGGCACCAGTTCAGCTGCCGAAGGTAGTTTCCGAAGAGGAACATAGTGGCCCATCTTGGAAAATCGGTCTATGATCGTAAGTATCACTGTATTCCCTCTTGACTCAGGTAACTCTACTATAAAATCCATGGCTACATGTGACCAGGGTCGTTCGGGGATCGGCAAAGGCTGGAGTAAGCCAATGGGTGCTGTTTTAGGACTTTTCTGCCTTGTGCACACTTCGCACACGGCAATGTAATCTTTGACATCTCGGCGCAACGTGGGCCACCAGAGGAGTTTACTGATACTAGACACAGTCTTGGTGATACCCATATGCCCGGAAGTTTTATTATCATGATAGATGTTAAGTACTTCCTCTCTTTCGTTCTCAGGTACAAAGAGTCTCGCAGGAGGTTTTCCCCCAGGAGCCGCGCCCTGGACGGTCTGCAACCTTTTCATTAGAGGAGACGAGACACTGATCGTGGTAGCGGCTATAATCCTTTCCTGGGGTACAATGGGATGCTGATCTTGGATATTATGTTCATAAGACTCATACTGTCTCGACAATGCGTCTGCTTTAATGTTTCTGGACCCAGGTCTATAGGTAAGCACGAAATTAAAACTTGAAAGAAACAATGACCATCTCGCTTGTCTGGAATTTAAACGTTTGGCATCTCCAATGTACGTGAGATTCTTATGGTCGGTTATGATAACGATGGGGTCCTTAGACCCCTCTAATAAGTATCTCCATTCGGCCAAGGCCGCGATGACTGCTAACAATTCTCTATTTCCAATGTCATAGTTCTTCTCTGCCGGGGACAACTTCCGAGAATAGAAGCCGCATGGATGCAAGGGTTTGTCAGGAGCCTCCCTTTGGGACAAGACTGCACCAAGACCTAGTTCGGAGGCGTCAACTTCTACTTGGAAAGGCAGAGCCGGATCTGGATGTCGGAGAACAGGGGCAGTAGTAAAAGCTTGCTTTAGTGCCTCAAAGGCTTGAGTGGCTTGAGGTGTCCATTTCTGATTTCCCACCCCTTTCTTTGTCATAGCCGTGAGGGGGGCCACCAAGGCCGAAAAATCTTTAATGAACCTTCGGTAATAGTTCGTAAACCCCAGAAACCTCTGAATGGCTTTAAGTCCTTGGGGTAGGGGCCAGTCAAGAATAGCTGAGAGCTTCTTAGGATCCATTTGAAAACCCCCCGGAGTTATTATATAACCAAGGAATTGCACAGTTACTATGTCGAATAGACATTTTTCTAGCTTACAGTACAATCCAGCCTTTAATAGTTTTTTCAACACTTGTTTACGTGGACATGATGAGTGTCCACATCAGGAGAGTATATCAGGATATCATCCAGATATACTATGACGAATTCTTGCAGAAATTCCCTTAGAGTGTCGTTTATAAGGTCCTGGAAGACGGCTGGCGCATTACACAACCCAAAAGGCATCACCAGGTATTCATAATGCCCGCTACGTGTATTAAAAGCCGTTTTCCATTCGTCTCCCTTTTTAACCCTGACCAGGTTGTACGCTCCGCGTAAATCAAGCTTCGTATAGCACGAGCCCCTTTTAATCGGTCGAACAATTCTGTTATGAGAGGTATGGGATATGCATTTCTTATAGTGATCCTATTCAAACCCCTATAATCGATGCAAGGTCGCAGATCTCCCTCTTTCTTGGAAACAAAAAAGAAACCTGCTCCTGCTGGAGAGGAGGACCGTCTAATGAATCCTCGTTCCAGATTCTCCCTTATGTATTCCTCCATAATGTCGTTCTCTCTTTGTGATAAAGGGTATACGTGACCCCTAGGAGGCATCGTACCGGGAGTAAATCAATGGCACAGTCATATGGACGATGTGGTGGTAGGACCTCAGTCCTGGCTTTAGAGAACACCTCCTTTAATGCCAGGTAACATTCAGGAACCTCTGTGGACAAAGGAGGGGCTGTGGCAATATTGAGGCTACCAATCACATTAACTGTGCCTAGGCACTTAGACTGACAACTCTGACCCCAACATTTTATGTCTCTCTGGACCCAATCGACAACTGGGTTGTGCTCTGTTAGCCATGGAAACCCAAGAACGACAGGACATGAGGGTGATTCAATAATTTGAAATCTTATTGTTTCCTGGTGCAAAACTCCTGTTTTCATACATACATCGACAGTGTCGTGAGTGATATGTGGACATGACAGGGGTTTACCATCTATGGCCTCCACCCTTAGAGGTCTTTCCTTGAGAACCAGAGGTATGAGGTTTTTGGCAGCAAAATTCTTATCCATAAAATTGCCTGAGGCCCCAGAATCTAAGAACGCCTCAGTCTTGAGGTGAACCCCCTCCCAGGTTAGGGAGATCGGTAACAGAATCCTGGATTTTTTTTTCTCATTATCCACAAAGGAGGCACACAGAGAACCGACAACCTGGGTGTCTCCTGTTCTGAATCCCACTCTGCTATGTTCAACCCTGCCAACCCTGGGTCTCTGAGGACATCGAAGGCGGAAGTGATCTGCCCCTGCACAATAGAAGCAGAGCCCCTTTTCTCTTCTGTGTGCTCTTTCTGCTTCTGAAATACCTGTCTTCCCTATTTGCATGGGTTCAACGACTGGTAAATCTGTTTTCACATTCTCCGAACCACCTGACGTACTGGTGTGTCTGGGTAACGAGGTAAAGGAGGCAAGACCCTTCTGGGTCTATCTCTGGGGTGTCTCCTTTCCCTGATTTGATCGTCCATGGCTATACAGAAATCTATCAGGTGGTCCAGACTTTCTGGTAATTTTAAGGGAGCCAGCTCAAACATAAAAGCCTCGTTCAAGCCTTCGGTAAAGGCTAAGGTTAAAACGTCGTTCGGCCAAAGTACCTCAGAAGTCAAAGTTTTAAACTCTATGGCATAATCGGCGACCCTCTTATTACCTTGTTTGATGTGAAACAAGGACCTACCCGCATTGGTAGCCCTTCTAGAGGGATCAAAGGTACGTCTTAACTCAGAGGTAAAACCCTCATAGTCATAAATGGGGTTCTTATTTTCCCACAACGGCGTAGCCCACAATAAAGCTTTTTCTGTTAAATGATTAATCAGATATCCTACTTTGGCTTTATCAGACATACAAGAACCTGGATTGTTCTCAAACACGATCTCGAGTTGAGTCAAAAACCCCCGACATAGGCTTGGTGTACCATCATAGCGTAGGGGTGCCTTCATACTAAGCCTATGTCCTTCAGGGGGGACGGAACTGACCCTAGGTAACACTGGATCTGGAGGGTTTGTGGTACCTGTATTGGACTGATTTAACAGGGTTTGCAGAGCGAGAGAAATCTGGTCCATCCTATGGTCCTGTTCCTCTTGTCTGGCTGCGATACGTGCCAGCTGGTTAGAGAGGTCTGCGGGATCCATTGGCCCTGACGTAATGTCACGGATCCCTCTGATTACCAAAAGTGTGGTCCCTTTACGCAGACCGCTCTCTACCCTTCCAATCCTTGAATGGTCGGCAAAACTAGAAAGACAATTAACCAGACAATATATAAACAAGGGGTAACACCAGACAGAGGTATTGAATAGAGTATTGTCACGAATCCTTCTGACTACCAAGATATTGATCTCTTTATGTAGCTCCCTTTCTACTCTTCCGATCCTTGAATGGTCGGCAAAGCTATATAGACAATGAAGCAGGTAACAGATAAAGAAAGGGAAACACCAGACAGGGGTACAGACCAGATCACAAGTCCTCCCTAGGACTTTAGTAATAGCAGAGGTAATCTGATGCGTGCTTAGGGTGCCACATAGACTGACCTCGGTACCAACGTTAAGGGCAGAACCTAGCGCAGAGTAAATGCCAATGCCAGGAGTCATACACAAGAGGGTTCGTTTGCCAATGCCAGGAGTCATACACAGGAGGGTTCGTTTGCCAATGCCAAGGGTCATACACAGGAGGGTTCGTTTGCCAATGCCAAGGGTCATACACAGGAGGGTTCGTTTGCCAATGCCAAGGGTCATACACAGGAGGGTTCGTTTGCCAATGCCAAGGGTCATACACAGGAGGGTTCGTTTGCCAATGCCAAGGGTTATACACAGGAGGATTCGTTAGCCAAATATCACAAGAGCTCTGCGGGAGGTGAATACCACGTCAGGGCACCGGTGTAATGGTGAGACTGGGTTTTAAACCCGGCGGGTCCGCGTCACAACGCCAGGCCCCGCCCCTCGGCGTCCCACGTGAGCGCACCCGGAAGCGCTTACATTCGGCGCCTGGCCAGCGAGCAGCGAGGAAGCTGCTGCCAGGCGCCCCATCCCCTGACCCACCGTGACAATTTGGCATTTGGGTTATCCCTAGACCAGACATCAGTAGCTTCCCATAGAAACTACGTGGATAGACTTCGAAAGAATCTGGCTTCTGCGTTTGAACAGGCCCGTTTGACCTCGGGAAACAGGGAGCAAAGAAACAAAAGGAACTATGACCTGAAAGTTCGAATACAAGATCTACAACCCGGTGATAGGGTCTTATTGAAGAACTTGGGTGCGACTGCGAGACACAAGTTGGCGGATAGGTGGAGTTCCCAGGTTTACATTGTCTGCAAACAACTGCCGGGTTTACCAGTGTATCAGATTCGCCCGGATGGAAAGGCTGGGCCTCTTAAGAACTGGCACCGGAATCATTTGTTGCCTTTGAGAGAGGCTGTGAGGATGCCGGTTGGGGACGAATTGCCTCGGCCAAATCCGCCTGTTCCATGTTTGCCTCCTGTTACTCGATCTCAACAGACCCGGGTTGCCGAAGAGAGCGAAAGAGACAGTGAAGAAGAGAGTTATTGTCTAGGTTGGATGTGCTCGCCGGAGCCTGAAGAGGTTGTCGTTGTCCCTGAGCGGTGGGAGAGTAACTTGAGGCCTGAAGCTCCTGAATTCTTGTTGGAAGTCCCTGAGACTGTTG
>RXON01004056.1:0-79759 GCA_009667805.1 Leptobrachium leishanense | reverse complement strand
TGCATTAACAAACCAAAAAAAAAAAAGAAAAGTGTTTAATTTTTTTTTTAATTTTTTTTAATTTTTCTTTTTCTTTTTTTTTTTACAAAATTTTTCACTGTAGTGTTTGGTATCGTTGGAACGGCCATGCTCTGGCCGATCCAACGATACCAAAATTTAACCCCTAACTGCCACGGATCGGGAGATAGGGAGTTCATTGGAACTCCCTATCTCCACAGTTGGTGGCAGTTAGGGGTTAAGTCTAGGACTGGCGTCATCGTGCTACGCACGATGACGCCAGTCCTCTGGGGGAGTTCCCGGAGGCTTGGCCGACATCCAAGATGTCGGCCAGCTCCGGGAAAGGATCGCGAACCGGCGCTTTTCAGCGCCGATTCGCGATCCAGCTCCCCAGGGGTTAATGCCAGGCATCATTTGGAAGGGCAGGCTGTGCCCTTCCAAATGATGCCTGGGTTAACCCCCTGTGCGCCGCCGATCGGGAGGGAGAGAGGTCCGAAGGACCTCCCCCCCCTCCCTTTCAGGCGCCTCCTCCGCACATGCGGGGGGGCGCCTGAATTAGGTGTCATCGCGCCCCTGCGATGACACCTAATGCTGGCGGCTGCTGGTCCGGATGCGCGGCTGACATCCAGGATGTCAGCCCGCACCGGAGGGGCCAGCGATCGGCCGGAACCGGCCGAACGCTGACCCCAATGTGAGGACGCGCTCAGCGCGTCCTCAGCACACCAGCGGGAATGCTGAGGACGCGCTGAGCGCGTCCTTAGCATTCAAGTGGTTAAGGTCCGGAACATAGGGATGCACCGATACCACTTTTTTAAGACCGAGTACAAGTACTGGGACTTTTTAAAAGTACTCACTGATACCGAGTACCGATACTTTTATTTTATGTCATGTGACCACTTTCCAATAAGAACAGACCTCATATAAAAATGCCCCCAGTTCACATGTATATACCCCCCCGAGATCTAAATATACAGAATGCCCCCAGCTCTCATGGATATTGCCCCCAGCCCTCACGGATATTGCCCCAGCACGTACGGATATTGCCCCAGCTCATATGGATATGCCCCCAGCGCTCACCTATACGCTGGGGAAGCTGGCCGCGTGCATGAAAAGCACGCGGCCAGTATTCCCTCCGCCAGTAGCGATACTCACCCGTCTGAAGGTCCGGTCGCGCTGCTGTGATGAGATCACGTGGCCGCCGGGTGCATCTGTGACGCTGCCTCCAGCCAGAGGCAGCGTCACAGATGCGCTCGGCAGCCACGTGAACGCATCACAGCAGCGCGACCGGACCTTCAGACGGGTGAGTATCGCTGCCGCTGGAGGGGAACGCTGGCCGCGTGCTTTTCATGCACGCGGGCAGCTTCCCCAGCCCCACAGATACCGGCAAGCGGATACCGGGGGGGTGTATCGGGCCATTTGCACGAGTACCAAGTACTCGTGCATACGGCAGTATCGGTGCATCCCTACCGGAACATGTAGAGAACGTTGCTAACATCCCACAGAAATAAGACGAGGCTGCAGATCTAGAGGTTTTCAGGGTCAAAATGGAGCTGGTTTTATTGGGGACAGGCACAGGTATTTATGCGATCAAACATATGATATTTACAAATACAAAACCTCCCCTAGAAAATGTTATGAGGGTTTCTGATGTTACTGCTCCTTCTGTTTCATTTGGGACATAATTAGACTAGGACAGTTAAACATTTGAGCAACATTCCTAGACAATACAGGACAATGACAGTCGTGGATGGTAAACAAGATTACAGTCTAACAGCAGATAATCTGCTTTGTCAGGCAAACACTGCCCCATTAACAAAACTATTCAAATATACAGCAGATATCAACCGATAGACAATAAAACTTTATTCCTACATAACACAGATTACACACACACCCTGCACCCCCTACAGGTACAGAGTGATTTCAACATAAGAGAGGGCAGGGAAATACTATAGAACATGAGGCCTGCACCTCCCAAATACATTTCCAGGCCCATGTACCCCAAGTCCAGAGTGACACACGTCACAATGAGTTTTCTCTCTCAGTTGTTACGTCCAGAAAATGGCAACGACATTATACGCCTGTATGAATTTATTATTCAGTCGGTAGAAACTATTCAGGATGGAAGGGGTTAAGTTTATACGATGTTCTGAAACCTAAATATAAACAATAGGATATTGTAATGCTCTACCGGGAGGGTTTGTACTGTTTTTGTGGATCTTGGGCAGACGGTAATAAGTCGCTGCTGCTAGTGCTGATGGTAATAGCGCTTTCCTTGCTTTTTCACTGATCACACCCAAGTCTCGGCCGCTCTGGAGCAAAGCTTGCAATTCTACACGGAATTTAGTCAAGGGATTCCTGGGTAGTCGTGGTATGTGGTGCGATCTTCTAAAATGAGCGCGGTCCATCGCCACCACATTTCCTCCTTTATCTGAGGGTTTAATAATGAGATCTTTATTTCCAGCCAAATCTCTTAAAGCTCGTTTATCAGGATTTGACATGTTGTTCTGATGAGGCGGGGGAGGGGAGTCAGACGGATGGATCGCTTCAAATGGCATCAGTCACCACATTGACAAACGTTTCAACGTGGTGATATTCTCTAATAGTGGGTGTGAAAGTGCTCTTCAAGGAGCATCTAGGGATTGAGGAAAGCGTAGATTCATTCTCTTCCAGTAATGACCCCAGATCTTCACATTCTATTCTTGTTCAGTTAAATTCATCGTGTTTGCTTTTCTCTTTTTCAGATGAAACTTATGTTAAGGCCGACTTCCTAGCACAGAAACTGATGTCCTTAACGCATTGGGGGGTGAAGGGACAAAGGACAAACCTTTGCTCAGAAGGGTCTTGTGGTGTTTAGTCGAGGGAAAAGAGAAGTTAACAATCTTCGTGTCTATCTCCGTATTGTTTGTTTTCCCCTCCCCCCTCTCCGAGTAGGGTTTGTACGGCCTCTCGTTTGGGATGTTTCTATCTGGGGGCCCTGGTCTAAAAAAAGAAACCTCCCTTCTTTTCAAAATGCCCCTTGTTTGGGGGGGGGGAGTCATGTTCGGAGTCTGATGGATCATATTCTGATGTGTCTGATCAGAGATTCTCCTCAGACTTCTATTGAATTTGCGATAAACCAAACCATTTTTATAATCCCTGGTGTGAGCGCTCCCAGCACTGGCCATTGAATTTTCAGGTCCCAATTCATCAAACCCTGGTATCTCCTGGTGTGATACTGGTTTGAGGGGCCGTTTCTTGCTTTCCCATCACCACGGACCCACGAAGGGCCATTTCCTCACTATGCTATGACTGAGTCCTCATTTAGGATCTGTAGTACCTGGGTGAAGTCCTTTAGAGTGTCCTCTCCATTGCAATGGACAACAGAAGTCCTTCGTCGGATGCCAGTTTCTGTCTAATTTGGTAGAGAAGTCAGATAGCTTTGCGCATAAAGAAGACACACAGACAATGAATACGTCTATATAGCTTCCGAGCCAAATGACTGCTCTGAGCCCATTTATTTGATAATCCACAAGCCTTTTTATGCTTTATTACATGTACTGATTTCATTCGTCATTATATCCGTCATCACAGACATTGTTTAATACAGTTTAAAGAAAAACATCAGTGTCTTCGAGCTGTTCCTTTAGCCGTCAAGGACATCTGTTACAGGACATTCTCGGATGTTCCCAAAACATTCTCCTGATACTTGGAAAAAGAAACTACATGTGCGTACACAAACAAAGATAGCGTTTAAGAATAATATGCATTTGATTCTTAAATCCTAATTAACCACTTACATTACTTAAATGAGCATTTTCTAAGCCTTTGAATATTATTAGCAAATATATACATTTCTGTCCACAACACCATAGGGTATATATAAAGTGCCTCTATATGTCTAAGTGTGGTACAAACACGGAGATAGGCCACAGAGACCTTTTAACCCTTTGTTGTGTTGTTTGTTATTTTACTTGGTTACTAATAAAAGTTACTTTTTACTTTTGTTTATATTCATGTTTCAGGGTTACCCCCTTTTCTTGTCCAGTGCCGGGTACTGATTGTGATAATATACATTGGGGGGGGGGGCATCATTATTGCGCTCACTCACCTATCCTGCCTTAGCACTAAACCATATAACTTTATTTTTATGTTCTGAAACCTAACCCACATTCATGGCATGAAACTGGCTTTGCTCCTGTCACGTCCCACGCCGGCGGTACCCAGCATCCTGCTTGCTGGTCAGGCGCTGAGTGAAGAGCAAGATTGCGGCGGTCACGTGAGACATCAGGGAGTGACACGGCTTGATGATACGGCGCCTGCCGGGTTTAAGACCCCAGCGTCTCATTCACTCCAGTGCCCTGACGTGGTTCTCACATCCCTCAGTGCTATTATATTGCTATCGCTCGGTGTACCAACTAGACTATTCCTGACTAACCCGCTCTGTGTACCAATCTAGTGATTCCTGGCAAACCTGCTTTGTGTACCAACTAGACTATTCCTGACGAACCCGCTCGGGGTACCAAACTGGTGATTCCTGATGAACCTGCTCGGTGTACCAACTTGGCGATTCCTGACGAACCTACTCTGTGTACCGTTATTGGCATACAGCCGACAACCTCTCCCGGTACTAAGACCCCTGCAATCCTGAGTAAGTGTCTTGTTGTATTTGGGTATCTGTTAACCCTTACTGAGTACATGTCATTCTGTTCCCTAAATAGAGGTAGGTTTATCTACCATCTGAGGATCAGAGGGGTAGTTAGAATATTGTGTATAGGGACCAGCACCATAGACCCTAGGAGGAATCATGACAGCTCCCCTATGAGATAACGTGTCGATATAGATTTGATTTAGAGGTAAATTATTTTACACGTCGTTGCTTATCGGGGCGAGTTCATTCACGTTTAAAAACACAGTAACGTTCTGCAAAGCCATCTCCCGTACTGAGCACATACCGTTCATGTATGACCTCACATGGAGATAACGTACACCATTGGTTCTGAAACATTTCACCCTCTCAGGACTCACAAACTGCACATCAGCTGTGTGTAAACTTGTGCGTCTCTTAGGCGCTGCCTTTCCCAGATTCAGGACACGCAAAGTGTTTCTCTCCTGAATGATATAATGAGATGATCTTAAACATACATATCTCTACCAATTTGTCTCCTGTATGAATGCTCTAATGTAGATCATGGAATGTAACCATCTATTGCTCTAAAACATCTTCCCCCCAATCAGACCATTCAAACAGCTTCTCTCCCATATAAACTATATTGTACAGAAACACTTTGCTTTGTTTATCTGGAGAACTGTTTTAAAACAGGTGGCTTCTCTCCTGTGTGAGTCCTCACATGTGCAGTAAGAGTACTCTTTGATCTAAAACATTTCCCACATTCAGAACATGCAAACGGCTTCTCTCCTGTATGAATTCTCTCATGTAGAGTAAGCTCATCCTTTCTTCTAAAACATTTCTCACATTCAGAACATGCAAACGGCTTCTCTCCTGTATGAATTCTCTCATGTAGAGTAAGCTCATCCTTTCTTCTAAAACATTTCTCACATTCAGAACATGCAAACGGCTTCTCTCCTGTATGAAATCTCTCATGTAGAGTAAGCTCACCATTTGTTCTAAAACATTTCCAACATTCAGAACATGCAAACGGCTTCTCCCCTGTATGAATTGTCTCATGTTTAGCAAGATGGCTCGTTGTTCTAAAACATTTTCCACATTCAGAACATGCAAACGGCTTCTTTCCTGTATGAATTCTCTCATGTAGAGTAAGCTTACCATTTGTTCTAAAACATTTCCCACATTCAGAACATGCAAACGGCTTCTCTCCTGTATGAATCCTCTCATGTTTAGTAAGATTACCCTTTGCTCTAAAACATTTCCCACATTCAGAACATGAAAATGGCTTCTCTCCTGTATGAATTCTCTCATGTAGAGTAAGCTCATCCTTTCTTCTAAAACATTTCTCACATTCAGAACATGCAAACGGCTTCTCTCCTGTATGAAATCTCTCATGTAGAGTAAGCTCACCATTTGTTCTAAAACATTTCCAACATTCAGAACATGCAAACGGCTTCTCCCCTGTATGAATTGTCTCATGTTTAGCAAGATCGCTCGTTGTTCTAAAACATTTTCCACATTCAGAACATGCAAACGGCTTCTCTCCTGTATGAATCCTCTCATGGTTAGTAAGATCACCCTTTAAACTAAAACATTTCCCACATTCAGAACATGAAAATAGCTTCTCTCCTGTATGAATTCTCTCATGTAGAGTAAGCTCACCATTTGTTCTAAAACATTTCCCACATTCAGAACATGCAAACGGCTTCTCTCCTGTATGAATTCTCTCATGTTCAGTAAGCTTAAACTTTGTACTAAAACATTTCTCACATTCAGAACATGCAAACGGCTTCTCTCCTGTATGAATTCTCTCATGTAGAGTAAGCTCACCATTTGTTCTAAAACATTTCCCACATTCAGAACATGCAAACGGCTTCTCTCCTGTATGAATTCTCTCATGTAGAGTAAGCTCATCCTTTCTTCTAAACCATTTCCCACATTCAGAACATGCAAATTGCTTCTCTTCTGTATGAATTCTTTCATGTCTAGCAAGAGCACTTTTTGATTTAAAACATTTCTCACATTCTGAACATGCGAACGGCTTCTCCCCTGTATGAATTCTCTCATGTAGAGAAAGGTTATACTTTCTTCTAAAACATTTCCCACATTCAGAACATGCAAACGGCTTCTTTCCTACGTGAACTCTGTGTTTACCAAGACTTGCATTTGTGCTAAAACATTTCTCACTGTCAGGGCACAGAAATGTCCAAGATGACAGTCCTGGATTCTCTGGTTCTTTTGGATTTTCTGAGGAGTGTAAAGTTTCATCCTTGATTACAATTTCTTCTTGCTCTTCTGACAGAAGGTTTTCCTCAACACATGGCATTGGTTCTTCAAAAGCAATTCCTGAAGACATTTTAGGACTTTTCTGTCTCCTGGGGGGGAATAATTTACACAGTCACCAAACAAAAACTCAGGCATGTCAAAACTCCCTTTATGCTGGCATGGGTTTCCAGGGATTTCTTTATGATTAAAAGTAAACATTTCTTGAAGCCAGAGTCCCTCACCTCATACTAAAAGGTACAAATGGTCTTACATTGAGACATATAGAAATGAGATTTTAACCTACACCAGGTGAATTCTCTGTCTAGAGAGTTTGCTCTGATTTAGCAGATAGTATAGAGTTGGATGAAAAAATATGGGTATATTAACCCTTTCATTGTTGAGGCATTTCACGCCTGTGTGCTAAGGTCATTTTTACCGGTTTCGCTCATCGTGTTTAAAAGCGTTTTGAAGGCTTATTTTATTATATGACCCAGACATATTATATATCGTTCTTTCCGGCAGACTCGGCAGATTCATAATATGTCACTATTATATGTATACATCATGTCCTGTCTGTATATTATAACAAGAAATGCAATAAAATTTGAATTATAAATAATTTACAACGTGTGAAGGTTTTCTTTCAAATTTTAACATGCGAGCATTTGCGGCTATATTTTCTATGGGTTGCTCTTGTTAAAAATATTAGAAATAGGGTCGTTAAATTTTTTGGGGGGGAAAGTGACGCGATTTTTACCAAACACACCCATACAAAAATCGTTAGTGCAGCTTCATTGTTCACATTATAATTGAAATGGGAACAATATTTCTGCATTAACAAAACAAATTTTTAAAAAAACTTGTTTAATTTTTTAATATTTTTTTATTTGATCTTAACTTTTTACATGGTCATGTTTGGTATCATTGGAAAGGCCATGCTCTGGCCGATCCAAGAATACCAAACATTAACCCCTAGCTTCTACAGATTGGAGGTTCCAATGAACCCCCTATCTCCACAATTGGTGGCAGCAAGGGGTTAACTCCAGGACTGACATCATCGCGCTATGCACGATGACGCCAGTCATCAGGGGGGAGTTCCCGGAAGCGTGGCTGACATCCAAGATGTCGGGCAGCTCTGGGAGAGGATCACGATTCGGCACTTTTCGGCGCCAAATCGTGATCCGGCCCCCAAGGGGTTAATGCCAGGTACCGTTTGGAAGGGCAGGCTGTGCCCTTCCAAAAGGTGCCTCACTTTAAAAGGAAGGACCTCCCCTCCCTTTCTTGCACCTCCTCCGCACTGAGAGGCGACTGAAATAGAGGTCATCGAGATCGCCGCGATGACGTCTATTGTGCCCGCGGCGGTCCCGGAGTGCCGGGCTGACATCAAGGATGTCAGCCCGCACTGGGGGGCAAAGCGATTGGCCGGAATCCAGCCGATCGCTGGCTGCAAAGGGAGGACGCGCTCAGCGCGTCCTCCGCAGCCAACTCTTCCTGCAGGAGGACGCGCTGAGCCCGTCCTCCACAGCAAAGTGGTTAAATATGTAACATCACCCGGTCTGACAATCCATAACTATTAAATATAGACTCCAGGACTCGCGATGTTGCGGAAGTACTATCACGAGTTTCCCAGCGGTTAGCGTTGTGTTCCAGGACAAGGTGTTGAGGTAACACCTGGCCAGAAAATCGTGGTAAAATGGGGACGCTACGGGGAAAACTGCAGGTGCAGATTAGTTTTACATTTTTTACGTTTTGGTTCAAATTGTGTATTTCCTTAATAAAATGCAGTAACAGGGTCTCCATTTCTGATATATTTTACAAATGAAGCCACAGAGAGTAAATAACCACAAACGTTTGAATGATGACTAGGGCTGTGCAATTAATTGCAATCGCAATCGAATCGCGATTTCCGACCATGCAATTAATAAATCGCATTAGGCTGCAATTTTCGGCTCCCTGTTAACTTCCGGCACATGGTTCCCCCAGGCGAACGAACAAGCTCCATGCCGCCAGAAGTTAACAGGGAGCCGAACACGTGGCGCACAGAGGTGAGCTGGGGCAGTATATCCATGAGCTGGGGCAGTATATCCATGAGCTGGGGCAGTATATCCATGAGCTGGGGCAGTATATCCATGAGCTGGGGCAGTAATCCATGAGCTGGGGCAGTATATCATGAGCTGGGGCAGTATATCATGAGCTGGGGCAGTATATCCATGAGCTGGGGCAGTATCCATGTGCTGGGGCAGTATATCCATGTGCTGGGGCAGTATATCCATGTGCTGGGGCAGTATATCCATGTGCTGGGGCAGTATATCCATGTGCTGGGCAGTATATCCATGTGCTGGGGCAGTATATCCATGTGCTGGGGCAGTATATCCATGTGCTGGGGCAGTATATCCATGTGCTGGGGCAGTATATCCATGTGCTGGGGCAGTATATCCATGTGCTGGGCAGTATATCCATGTGCTGGGGCAGTATATCCATGTGCTGGGGCAGTATATCCATGTGCTGGGGCAGTATATCCATGTGCTGGGGCAGTATATCCATGTGCTGGGGCAGTATATCCATGTGCTGGGCAGTATATCCATGTGCTGGGCAGTATATCCATGTGCTGGGGCAGTATTTCCATGTGCTGGGGCAGTATTTCCATGTGCTGGGGCAGTATTTCCATGTGCTGGGGCAGTATTTCCATGTGCTGGGGCAGTATATCCATGTGCTGGGCAGTATTTCCATGTGCTGGGGCAGTATTTCCATGTGCTGGGGCAGTATTCCATGTGCTGGGGCAGTATTTCCATGTGCTGGGCAGTATATCCATGTGCTGGGGCAGTATCCATGTGCTGAATACTGAATCCATTTAGAATGTATGTAGCATGTTTGAAAAAGCAAAAACAATTGGCTAAATCGCAAATAAAATCGCAATCGCAATATTCATTCAAGAAATCGCAATATGATTATTTTGTCAATATTGCACAGCCCTAATGATGACATGTGGAAAAATAATGTTACACTCTTCCAATCAGGGGTCTTGTCTGTCCAGGGGCCTATTCCCTAGTTGCTGATACTGCAACACTATTCCAATCCAAAGGCTCCAGAGCCGGCTGCTGGGCAGAATCTAGCAGCTTTTTCTAGGCCACCTCCAGCTCCCACTCCTGTACACTTATAAAGTCCAAATTGGCTTGCAGCCAGGGACCCTCCGAGCGAGTCAGTAGTCTCTCTCGATACTCTCTGATTTCCTCCGGTTGCCACTCCGACTCGCTCCTGTAGTCTGGGTCTGCAGTAAGCATTTCAAATAACAACCCAGGGCCGCCAAAGCCCTCTGTGGGGTTGCTATCCTCCAGCCATGGACACACTTGGGCAGCATACAATCGGAAGGCCCTCCATGGTGCAGATCACTTTAAAAAAGCAGAAGACAGCCCTCCCATAGCATAAAACTGTAGCACTCACTGATCCAGGAGCCTCATAGGTTTTGTACGCTCAGAATGTATAGTATCAGGCATGCTTAGGGTGGGTGCCCAAACCCTTTGGTCCACTGATCCTCGGGTCTTGGAGTGCTGCTGGGTCCAAGAACACTAAATGAAAACAGGCCGGCCAATGAAGGGTTTAAATTGGCCAATGTAGTAAAAAGTAAATACAAGATATAAAATAATAGACACGTTGTATCCTGAGACGCGTTTCGCCTAATGTAGCCTTCCTCAGTCAGTTCAAGAGTGTCTAGAAATGTGTCAAAATATGAAAACAAAGTGAAAGTGCATCTGCACCAACAAAGAAGGGTAGCGCTACCCTTTATTTGGCCAGAGGCAAATATACCCAGAGCCGGGGCCCATTAAGACTCTTTAAAATGGGAGTTTCTGTCTTTTAACACAAGAGAAGTGGGGGCGATTGACGCAATATTCTGCACCAGTTTTTGTATTTGTTCTTTTCTCTTTGAGAGACATTGAGGATTGTGACCACGAATACCTGCACTTTAAGGAGGATCCTATTGGTTTTCTGAGGATTTTTACTGATTCAGCGATCACGCTTTCCCACTGGACTATTGATATTTATTTGTGTGGACATTTTCACGTGTTTGATTAACACTGCACTATTTATTGGTTTGTACACGGACTTTAGATTTACCACTCGATGGTTCTTGTCTGCTGAGCCAGAAAGGAGCATTTGATCCCAGCGCTGCCACCCACTGTAACGTGGGGACCCGTACCCACATGCAGAATGCTCCCCTTAACGTCAGTATCCCGAAGGAGGACTGATTCAGACCCAAACCCGGTCAACGGCCGGAGCTCCTTGCAGGGTGGAAACAGAACAGGGAGACTTTACAGTTTTCAATTGGGAAAAAAAAACATTACATCAGCACCAGCTATGGAATAGAGCCCCGGATGTTTTGGAACTAAACTTCTCACGAGGCTTTGTTGCCAAGCTAATAAGTAGCTGAGCCTCATGGGAGATGTAGTTTCAAAACATCTGGAGGGCCAAGGGGGCTGACCCCGGCTGTAAATGGTTGAAATTTGAATGAATATTTACACTGTGACACTTTTTGTTACAGCATTGTGACGTGACGTACAGACTTACAGGGTTAATCGCCAAGCTCTGAATTTACCACCAAACAGAATTTCACCAGATCTGCGATTTCGGGGCAATTTGTCTTTTCACTAAGCTGTCAATTCACCAAATACAGGCAAACTGACGGCGAAATACGGTGCAATTCACCGGCACCGAAATTGTCCCATAGAGAACTAATGATCAGTCTGTTCACAGAACCCGGAATCGCGGCGAAAGTTTAACGACATTCCCTGATTTCAATGTTTTAATTCGACAGGTATAAACGGGCGAATCCCACAGCTTTCAATGGAATAAACGGAATATCTTCCTCGTTAAGATTATTATTTTAAAGACATTTTAGTTTTTGAAAAGATTATTTTTCTGTAACAGACTTTTTCATTATTTTTTAAAGAACCTTTTTCTTATTTAGACACATTTTTATTGATTTGACTAATTCTCTTCCCATTCTGCGTAATTCGCCAAGGCCAATTCGTCACTATTTGCCAATGTCCGATAACTGCTTCAGCGACTCCATTTCCATCGAAATACGATGAACATTCGATAAATGGTGAATTCACTGAAATTTCAACGAAACGCGAATCGCTGAATTGAGCCGAAATTTAACTATTTCTGTGCTTTGTGAATAGACTCCATAGTAATGACATGTGCTGAACCTGCTGAAAAAAACGATATATAATTTGTCTGGGTCCTGTAATAAAAAATAAGCCTTAAATCGTATTTAAACATAATTTGCAAAATTGTGAAAATAATCTCGGCACACGAAGGGTGTGTGTGAAATAGCTCCATATCAGTGATTGTGGCCCTGCAGGGGGTGATTGTCACACAGGGGCTTCTTATAGACTAAGCGCCGCCTTATTCACATGGCTGGGAGACATTTCATTGCTGAATTCACACACATCATTATACAGCGGATACAGCTTATAATCAGCAATATATGCATTTACTTACAAGAAGCCGCTCACTCCCAGCACCCTCAGCCTGGATCTCCTCTCTGGATTCACCAGCTGGATCTGCCGCCTCACAGGGCTCAGGACACAAAGGACAAAGGGGATGGAGCTACAGGGGTTAAAGGAGAGGCAGGAGTTACATATAATCCCACATCAATACAAAACAATTGTGAAAAAGAGGAAACATCACTAACACGAGAGAAGAATGAGCAGGGAGAGAATAATCGCAGCACTTCCTGATTCAGTATGAGGAGGTTTGTTTTCCTCCCTCATCTCTAAGGTTAATTAGCCAAGATGGTCAGACTATAGGACAAACGGAAAGAGACAAACATGAAGAAAAAGCACAGAGAGACCAGACAGAGGCACAGGGACAGGCATGAGGCACAGGGACAGACAGAGGCACAGGGTGAGAGAGGGACAGACTGTAAGAGACTCCTGTTCCCTGGCTGTGTACCTGCGTTATTAGAGCTGCCTAGAATTGCTCAGACGCCGGATCAATGTTACCCAGGTATCCAGATACAGCCAAGGCTTGGTATAGATACAGCACAGAGACAGATAAACACAATGAACACAAACAGCTTATACATTGTCTATAAACCAGCCCCACAGACAGCCAACCCTGAACAATAACAACACAATGTGTAATGACACCTCTGGGAGATTACATGTGTGTGTGTGTCTGCATGCAGTGTATACATGTGTATGGGGTGTGTGACTGCGTGCAGTGTATACGTGTGTATGGGGTGTGTGACTGCGTGCAGTGTATACGTGTGTATGGGGTGTGTGTCTGCGTGCAGTGTATACGTGTGTATGGAGTGTGTGTCTGCATGCAGTGTATACGTGTGTATGGGGTGTGTGTCTGCATGCAGTGTATACATGTGTATGGGGTGTGTGTCTGCATGCAGTGTATACATGTGTATGGGGTGTGTGTGTGCAGTGTATACATGTGTATGGGGTGTGTGTCTGCGTGCAGTATATACATGGGTATGGGGTGTGTGTCTGCGTGCAGTGTATACATGGGTGTGGGGTGTGTGTCTGCGTGCAGTGTATACATGTGTATGGGGTGTGTGTGTGTGCAGTGTATACATGTGTATGGGGTGTTTGCGGGCGGTGTTGTATGTGTGCGCGTGCTCTGTATATAACGGTGTGTGCTGTATGTGTGCGCGTGCTCTGTATATAACGGTGTGTGCTGTATGTGTGCGCGTGCTCTGTATATAACGGTGTGTGCTGTATGTGTGCGCGTGCTCTGTATATAACGGTGTGTGCTGTATGTGTGCGCGTGCTCTGTATATAACGGTGTGTGCTGTATGTGTGCACGTGCTCTGTATATAACGGTGTGTGCTGTATGTGTGCGCGTGCTCTGTATATAACGGTGTGTGCTGTATGTGTGCGGTATGTGTGCGCGTGCTCTGTATATAACGGTGTGTGCTGTATGTGTGCGCGTGCTCTGTATATAACGGTGTGTGCTGTATGTGTGCGCGTGCTCTGTATATAACGGTGTGTGCTGTATGTGTGCGCGTGCTCTGTATATAACGGCGTGTGCTGTATGTGTGCGCGTGCTCTGTATATAACGGTGTGTGCTGTATGTGTGCGCGTGCTCTGTATATAACGGTGTGCGCTGTATGTGTGCGCGTGCTCTGTATATAACGGTGTGTGCTGTATGTGTGCGCGTGCTTGTATATAACGGTGTGTGCTGTATGTGTGCGTGTGCTCTGTATATAACGGTGTGTGCTGTATGTGTGCGCGTGCTCTGTATATAACAGTGTGTGCTGTATGTGTGCGCGTGCTCTGTATATAACGGTGTGTGCTGTATGTGTGCGTGTGCTCTGTATATAACGGCGTGTGCTGTATGTGTGTGCGTGCTCTGTATATAACGGCGTGTGCTGTATGTGTGCGCGTGCTCTGTATATAACGGCGTGTGCTGTATGTGTGCGCGTGCTCTGTATATAACGGCGTGTGCTGTATGTGTGTGCGTGCTCTGTATATAACGGCGTGTGCTGTATGTGTGCGCGTGCTCTGTATATAACGGCGTGTGCTGTATGTGTGCGCGTGCTCTGTATATAACGGTGTGTGCTGTATGTGTGCGCGTGCTCTGTATATAACGGTGTGCGCTGTATGTGTGCGCGTGCTCTGTATATAACGGTGTGTGCTGTATGTGTGCGTGTGCTCTGTATATAACGGTGTGTGCTGTATGTGTGCGCGTGCTCTGTATATAACGGTGTGTGCTGTATGTGTGCGCGTGCTCTGTATATAACGGTGTGTGCTGTATGTGTGCGCGTGCTCTGTATATAACAGTGTGTGCTGTATGTGTGCGCGTGCTCTGTATTATAACGGTGTGTGCTGTGTGTGTGCACGTGCTCTGTATATAACGGTGTGTGCTGTATGTGTGCGCGTGCTCTGTATATAACGGTGTGTGCTGTATGTGCGCGCGTGCTCTGTATATAACGGTGTGTGCTGTATGTGTGCGCGTGCTCTGTATATAACAGTGTGTGCTGTATGTGTGCGCGTGCTCTGTATATAACGGTGTGTGCTGTATGTGTGTAATATTCAGTGGGGGTTGTGAGATGGTTTTGGATCCTTTACCTTTTTCCAGGTTGAGGCTCAGCTTCTCACACACACCATCTCCTGCAGCAACACAGGGGAGGGGCGCGCTCTGATGACATCACAGCTCATGTGACTGGCTGCATGGCACACGTGATGCTGGGGGAGGGGAATGGGGGACACTGAGCTGTGAGGTGGCTGGATCCAGCACTGAGGGACAGGGAGGGAGACACAGCACTGTGATCAGGCCATTCATTAACCCTTTGTGTCCTGAGCCCTGTGAGGCGGCAGATCCAGCTGGTGAATCCAGAGAGGAGATCCAGGCTGAGGGTGCTGGGAGTGAGCGGCTTCTTGTAAGTAAATGCATATATTGCTGATTATAAGCTGTATCCGCTGTATAATGATTGTGTGTGAATTCAGCAATGAAATGTCTCCCAGCCATGGGAATAAGGCGGCGCTTAGTCTATAAGAAGCCCTGTGTGACAATCACCCCCTGCAGGGCCACAATCACTGATATGGAGCTTTGTATTCACCTTCTATTACACCCAGGAGTGTCCCTTCTGACTTAACAGCCTGAGATCCCCACAGGGTCACAGTGCAGAGTATACTGACAGCCTGAGATCCCCTCAGGTCACAGTGCAGAGTATACTGACAGCCTGAGATCCCCACAGGGTCACAGTGCAGAGGATACTGACAGCCTGAGATCCCCACAGGGTCACAGTGCAGAGTATACTGACAGCCTGAGATCCCCACAGGGTCACAGTGCAGAGGATACTGACAGCCTGAGATCCCCACAGGGTCACAGTGCAGAGTATACTGACAGCCTGAGATCCCCACAGGGTCACAGTGCAGAGTATACTGACAGCCTGAGATCCCCACAGGGTCACAGTGCAGAGTATACTGACAGCCTGAGATCCCCACAGGGTCACAGTGCAGAGGATACGGATATCTTTCTGATATCTTACTTGTAGCGTATGGATTATACATGCTGCGGGGTGACATTTTTCATGCACTGCCCATCAGCATAAATACATTTTATGTGTCCAGGAAATCCTGGCTGATCTGGCAGCCCTAGATACACCCCACATACACACTGATACACACCGTACACAATATACTGAAACCCCTCTATGTGCAGTATAATGATTTCACCCTGTATCGAGCATGTTTATAACTCATACACACTCGCGATTACAGCTCGAGTTGCACCGATTCCACTTTCTAGGACAGAGAACAAGAACCCATACTTTTTTCCAGGTTCTCACCGATACCGAGTACCGATACTTTTAATTAAAGTCATGTGACGCTTTCCAATAAATAATTTAGGAAGTTGCTGAAAGCCTGTCCTGTTTATGTTAATATTGAAATGTATGGCCAGACGCCCCATTTACCCCCTGCTAGGGCTGTGCAATATTGACAAAATAATCATATTGCGATTTCTTGAATGAATATTGCGATTGCGATTTTATTTGCGATTTAGCCAATTGTTTTTGCTTTTTCAAACATGCTACATACATTCTAAATGTATTCAGTATTCAACACATGGAAATGCTGCCCCAGCACATGGAAATGCTGCCCCAGCACATGGATATACTGCCCCAGCACATGGATATACTGCCCCAGCACATGGATATACTGCCCCAGCACATGGACATACTGCCCCAGCACATGGATATATTGCCCCCAGCAATGGATATACTGCCCCAGCACATGGATATACTGCCCCAGCACATGGATATACTGCCCCAGCACATGGATATACTGCCCCAGCACATGGAAATGCTGCCCCAGCACATGGAAATACTGCCCCAGCACATGGATATACTGCCCCAGCACATGGATATGCTGCCCCAGCACATGGATTATGCTGCCCCAGCACATGGATATGCTGCCCCAGCACATGGATATGCTGCCCCAGCACATGGATATGCTGCCCCAGCACATGGATATGCTGCCCCAGCACATGGATATCCTGCCCCAGCACATGGATATACTGCCCCAGCTCATGGATATACTGCCCCAGCTCATGGATATACTGCCCCAGCACGTGGATACTGCCCCAGCTCACCTCTGTGCGCTACGTGTTCGGCTCCCTGTTAACTTCTGGCGGCATGGAGCTTGGGCGCTCGCCTGGGGGAACCATGTGACGAGCCGCGAGAACGTGACTCGTCACGTGGTTCCCCCTGCGAGCGCCCAAAGCACCATGCCGCCGGAAGTTAACACGGGAGCCGAAAATTGCAGCCTTATGCGATTTAGAAATTGCATGGTCAGAAATCGCGATTCGATTGCGATTGCAATTAATTGCACAGCCCTACCCCCTGCCCACCCTGCACACCCTACACCTTAGATACATGTATACAGACGTGTCTATCTGTCGTTGTCCGTCATCATCCAACCAATCCCACCACATGCAGGAGATTCAGCCCTCACGCTCTGCCTCCGACTTTCATCAGACGACTTCAGACTGTTTTGTTTTTACTACACGAGACTAGCGATCTTTCCCATCTGAATGGGATTTGTCGGACGTTCTGGTAAAACTGACGTGAAAAAGTTGAATTGTATAGTTAAGCCGCTGTTCCGGGGCAGGAAATTCTCCCCTCGAGAAAGGATTCAGTTCGTCAGACGAATCCCATAGGATTCAATATACAATATTTTTTTAGAATTCAACGTCTGTTATTTTCATCCGCAGCAAAAACCCTTTTTATTTATTTATGTTTTTTTATTTTCGGAATTCTGTGAGTATTTTATAATTTTTTGGGTGAAATTTTTGATTCCCAAAAGATGAGGGGGGGGGGTGTCCTGGAAAACGCAGCATTTTATTTTTTATTCGTTCCGGCTGCGTTCAGCGGTGCTGTCCTTGGTGATTAATCCCATTTCAGCACCAGGGACAGGGTTTGTTCCCCCTGCTGCATCTGGCAAAGTGTTTTTTGATGCAGTGATTTCCGAGGCGCTGCAGCAGCTGAGTCGGCAGAAGCTCTTGGCATTCGCTCGGCACATTCTGAGTGGGAGGAATTACAGCCGTTACAATACATTTTACATATAAATCGTAAAGAGACTTTCCTCTTAGCGGCGTGCGCCCGCTGACTGCTCCGCTCTGCCGCTGCGACTTTCCCCCGCGCCGCGCTTAGTTAGGCTTCAGAAAGGTCAGAGCGACGTGGAAATCCAATCAGCGCAAATGGACTGACCGGCTCGATTAATGAGGGAACCAAATCCAGCGTCGTCACCAGCACCGAGCCCGTCACAGGGCGCTACTAGCAAAGTCTGGACCGCACGGACTATCCACACGCTCTTTATCCCTGGCGATGCAGTGCGGCAGCGCTCTGCAAACACAAATATGCTCTGTTACCCCTTGGAACATCCCAGCACTGGACCATGAGGGAGCAAGGCAGGAGATGCTTGGGGTGGTCCAGTCCCGGCGCTGCCAGTCTTTGTGCCATTTTATAATGAACTGGAGCAAACAGGATTAGGCGGCCTGGCCGTCGCTCGACCTGGGTCGTCTCCAGATGTTCCAGTGGGCGACACTGGGTGTGCGACGCGTTGTCTGTAGTCGGACGACAAAGTGGGTTGTTTAGCTGCGGAGCCAGTGGACGGGCAGCCGAATCCGTGCATTTAGTGAGAGATACAGGAGATGTCTGCAGTATAATCAAACTGCTTTAATATCCAGCTCCACAGTAACAGCTCTTATTAACCCCTCCTATCTGTGGCTGCTGCAGCTCCTCTTAGCTCTCTGCATTCATCCCTGATGGATCCATTTCCTCAGCTCTCTCCTCAGATATTCACTTCCTGTCAGCAGTTCCGACACCAGAATTCCTTCCCCACTGCAACGCTGTGCACATACTTTAGTTGCGGCCGCCGGCCAGCGCAGCACAGACCCCGAGTTACGTGTGAGTTATGTGCAGCACAGACCCCGAGTTACGTGTGAGTTATGTGCAGCACAGACCCCGAGTTACGTGTGAGTTATGTGCAGCACAGACCCCGAGTTACGTGTGAGTTATGTGCAGCACAGACCCCGAGTTACGTGTGAGTTATGTGCAGCACAGACCCCGAGTTACGTGTGAGTTATGTGCAGCACAGACCCTGAGTTACGCGTGAGTTATGTGCAAGCACAGACCCCGAGTTACGTGTGAGTTATGTGCAGCACAGACCCCGAGTTACGTGTGAGTTATGTGCAGCACAGACCCTGAGTTACGCGTGAGTTATGTGCAGCACAGACCCCGAGTTACGTGTGAGTTATGTGCAGCACAGACCCCGAGTTACGTGTGAGTTATGTGCAGCACAGACCCCGAGTTACGCGTGAGTTATGTGCAGCACAGACCCCGAGTTACGTGTGAGTTATGTGCAGCACAGACCCCGAGTTACGTGTGAGTTATGTGCAGCACAGACCCCGAGTTACGTGTGAGTTATGTGCAGCACAGACCCCGAGTTACGTGTGAGTTATGCGCAGCACAGACCCCGAGTTACGTGTGAGTTATGTGCAGCACATACACTAGTGTTTGTCCATAGAATGTGAAAAGGCGTCTCCTTTGTGTGTTTGAATCATGTGAGGAAGCAGTTCCTCAGGGAGTGGCTGGTCATTGTCCTCTCCTGTGGGGGGGGGGATCTGTCCCAGCCCATCCCTCTGTATGTGTTATGTGTTTGTACTAGGGATAGACCGATATGGTTTTTTCCAGGCCGATACCGATACCGATTATCGGCCGTCTCTCTGGCCGATAACCGATATCAGGGGCCGATATTCTTTGTGCTTAAATTTTTGAAAAATAACACAATTTCATACAAATCTGGTATAAACTGAACATGTTTAATCATATTTTAAACATTAAATTAGGGGGTCGACCGACCCTGCATGCAGATCTCGGAGAGAGCAGGGTAAGACCCGGTCACCGGCCTGAAAAAAAAGGTTCACTGTATGTTTAACTGTAGATCCCTAGCTGGCTGTCTGTTCCTTTAAGTAATTACAACCAGGGTGTGCTGCTGAGTGCTCTGCTCCCTTCACTAGCCCCACACAGTCAGGCACTAACCAACCCCACTAGCTGCAGCAGCTCCCCCTCCTTCCTCAGCTCCATCCATCTTTAAAGCCCCGTTGCTCCGTCCACTGACTCCATCCATAATGAGCAGTTACAGCCCGGGACACAGCACTGCAACCCAGAGCTCAGCTGACCTGAAGCCCCCTTAAACACAGCCCTGCCTAAAGTTCAACCTGCAGCAGGTGAATAAAAAATGGCCCACAGCTGTGTGTGTGCAGACTGAGAGTGCACACACACAGCTGCGGGCCAATGTAATTTTTTTTTTTTTTTTTAACATTTCAAACTTTTATTCTGAACAAAGTGCAGCATTGGGGAGCCTGGCAGTTACAAGAACGGTGAGAACTAAAGCATTAAACTGCAACAACCAGCTTTCTAAGCACTTCCATGGAGCTTCTGACAAGGCATTAGTGCAAGTAAGACAACAGGTGACTTGAGCATCACTGCGAACAAGTGTAGACTGAAGCATTTATGTGTCTAGGAAGACTTGCAGAGTGCCACTGCTGAAAAGCGAACTTCTCCCTTCTCTCGTTCAGTGAACTGCCTGCAGATTCCAGCTGCATCCTTCAATAAGGAGTCTTCAGATGTTGGTCCATGGTCTACTGGAACTGACATTCTTCCATCAAGCTCATAGAGGTGTCCGTCAACTTGAGTTAGCAGTATGACATGAAAGCTTACATCATCTTGTACCCTGCATTGTCCTTCAGCTGCAACAGCATTGTGAACAGCTTGTATGACCTCATTCTCCTCCAGGAGTTTAGCCCGCTCCTCAGGAGAAAGCGAAGCAGATTCATCCAGAAACTCCTTCAGAGCAGATTTCTCAGCCAAAGTCAGTTTGTCCCTGTTATTTGCCACTGCATGGATAAGCCCGATCATGCCACAAGAGTTACCGATTGTCTGCTTCAGAAAATACACTTTGGGATTGTACTCCTCCTTTATCTCTGCCTTCTGTTTCTCCCTGAAAGCTTCATGCTGCTCTGAGAGGGGAAAAGCCAGCATCAGCGCACAGACAGGCTTTGGCACGGCGCTAAGAGATGACTCTTCAAAGCCGATGACATCCTCAAATTTCCAGTCACCAGAAACCCCCAGCTGGGAGAAGACTTCGTTCAGCATCTCGGGGTTGTTCTCCATGCCTGCTGCTGACGCGATGACCATGTGGTGGGCGGCGTAAGCTCCTCATTGGTCGGCTTCCCCTGCAAAGGAACAAGAACACAGCGCATGCGCCGCAGTGACCGAGCGCGCTGGGGAGCGGCGGCAAGCAGGAAAAAAATAATAAAAAATATCGGTAATATCGGGGGCCTGAACACCGATACCGATATACTTGAAAAATCCCAAAATCGGCCCAAAATATCGGTAGAACCGATAATCGGTCGATCCCTAGTTTGTACTAGGGATGCACCGATACCACTTTTTTAAGACCGAGTACGAGTACCGATACTTTTGTTCAAGTACTCACCGATACCAAGTACCGATACTTTTATTTTATGTCATGTGACGCTTTCCAATAAGAACAGACCTTCTATAAAGCCCCCAGGTCTCATGGATATCCTGCCCTCCAGCTCATGGATAATTGCCTCCCCAAGCTCATGGATAATTGCCTCCCCAAGCTCATGGATAATTGCCCCCAAGCTCATGGATAATTGCCCCCCCAGCTCATGGATAATTGCCCCCCCAGCTCATGGATAATTGCCCCCCAGCTCATGGATAATTGCCCCCCTGCTCATGGAAATGCCCCCCCAGCTCATGGATAATTGCCCCCCAGCTCATGGATATCCTGCCCTCCAGCTCATGATAATTGCCCCCCAGCTCATGGATAATTGCCCCCCAGCTCATGGATAATTTCCCCCCTGCTCATGGATGTGCCCCCCTGCTCATGGATATGCCCCCTGCTCATGGATAATTGCCCCCCTGCTCATGGATAATGCCCCCCCCACTCTCCGCTCATACTTACCTTCCTTCAGCGACACCGGGAAAGTCTTTGCGCGCTCCTTGGAAGGTCCCCAGCCGCGACCACGTGATCGCGGCTGGGGTCCTTCCAACGAGCGCACGCGCGGAAACTTTCCCGGCGTCGCTGAAGGAAGGTAAGTATGAGCGGAGAGCAACTGCAGGGCCTGTCTGAATTCTCTATCGGCATTCGGACAGGCCCTGCAGCTGCTCACTTTGTTTATACTTACCTTCCTTCAGCGACGCCGGGAAAGTTTCCGCGCGTGCACTCGTTGGAAGGACCCCAGCCGCGATCACATGGTCCCACGTGGTCGCGGCTGGGGTCCTTCCAAGGAGCGCGCGCGCGGAAACTTTCCCGGCGTCGCTGAAGGAAGGTAAGTATAAACAAAGGGCGGAGAGCAGCTGCAGGGCCTGTCCGAATGCCGATAGAGCATTCGGACAGCCGCTGCAGCCCCTCGGATACCGGCAAGCCGGCTCAATGCCGGCTTCCGGTATCGGAAAAAAATATCGGGGTACTGCACGAGTACCAAGTACTCCTGCAGTACCCAGTATCGGCACCGATATCGATACTAGTATCGGTATCGGTGCAACCCTAGTTTGTACCAGATATCTGCTATCTTTATGTACCAGGGATAGACAGGTATGGGGGGGGGGCTCCTATGTTTTCTAAGCACTCCCAGAGGTGTCATTACACATTGTGTTGTTATTGTTCAGGGTCGGCTGTCTGTGGGGCTGGTTTATAGACAATGTATAAGCTGTTTGTGTTCATTGTGTTTATCTGTCTCTGTGCTGTATCTATACCAAGCCTTGGCTGTATCTGGATACCTGGGTAACATTGATCCGGCGTCTGAGCAATTCTAGGCAGCGCTAATAACGCAGGTACACAGCCAGGGAACAGGAGTCTGATACAGTCTGTCCCTCTCTCACCCTGTGCCTCATGTCTGTCCCTGTGCCTCCTGTCTGTTCTCTCTGTCCCTGTGCCTCTGTGTCTGTTCTCTCTGTCCCTGTGCCTCTGTGTCTGTTCTCTCTGTCCCTGTGCCTCCTGTCTGTTCTCTCTGTCCCTGTGCCTCTGTCTGTTCTCTCTGTCCCTGTGCCTCCTGTCTGTTCTCTCTGTCCCTGTGCCTCTGTGTCTGTTCTCTCTGTCCCTGTGCCTCCTGTCTGTTCTCTCTGTCCCTGCGCCTCTGTGTCTGTTCTCGCTGTCCCTGTGCCTCTGCCTCTGTTCTCTCTGTCCCTGTGCCTCTGCCTGTTCTCTCTGTCCCTGTGCCTCTGTTCTGTCTGTCCCGGTGCCTCTGTCTGTTCTCTCTGTCCCTGTGTCTCTGTCTGTTCTCTCTGTCCCTGTGCCTCTGTCTGTTCTCTCTGTCCCTGTGCCTCTGTCTGTCCTCTCTGTCCCTGTGCCTCCTGTCTGTTCTCTCTGTCCCTGTGCCTCCTGTCTGTCCTCTCTGTCCCTGTGACTCCTGTCTGTTCTCTCTGTCCCTGTGCCTCCTGTCTGTTCTCTCTGTCCCTGTGCCTCCTGTCTGTCCTCTCTGTCCCTGTGCCTCTGTCCCTGTGCCTCTGTCCCTGTGCCTCTGTCCCTGTGCCTCTGTCCCTGTGCCTCTGTCTGTCCTCTCTGTCCCTGTGCCTCTGTCTGTCCTCTCTGTCCCTGTGCCTCTGTCTGTCCTCTCTGTCCCTGTGCCTCTGTCTGTTCTGTCTGTCCCGGTGCCTCTGTCTGTCCTCTCTGTCCCTGTGCCTCCTGTCTGTTCTCTCTGTCCCTGTGCCTCCTGTCTGTTCTCTCTGTCCCTGTGCCTCTGTCTGTCCTCTCTGTCCCTGTGTCCCTGTGCCTCTGTCCTCTCTGTCCCTGTGCCTCTGTCCTCTCTGTCCCTGTGTCCCTGTGCCTCTGTTCTCTGTCCCTGTGCCTCTGTCTGTTCTCTCTGTCCCTGTGCCTCTGTCTGTCCTCTCTGTCCCTGTGCCTCTGTTCTCTGTGTCCCTGTGCCTCTGTTCACTCTGTCCCTGTGCCTCCTGTGTGTCCTCTCTGTGCCTCCTGTCTGTCCTCTCTGTCCCTGTGCCTCTGTCCTCTCTGTCCCTGTGCCTCTGTCCTCTCTGTCCCTGTGTCTCTGTCCTGTCTGTCCCTGTGTCTCTGTCCTGTCTGTCCCTGTGCCTCTGTCCTGTCTGTCCCTGTGCCTCCTGTCTGTTCTCTCTGTCCCTGTGCCTCTGTCCTCTCTGTCCCTGTGCCTCTGTCTGTTCTCTCTGTCCCTGTGCCTCTGTCTGTTCTCTCTGTCCCTGTGCCTCTGTCTGTTCTCTCTGTCCCTGTGCCTCTGTCATAATGTCTGACCATCCTGGCTGATTAAGCTTAGAGTGATGATGATGATGATGACAGAAAAACGAGTTGTCCAGATGCTGAATCAGGAAGTGCTGCAACTATTTTCTTCTTGCTCGTTCTTGTCTCGTGTTGCGACTTTTTATATTCCCTTTGTATCATTTACCTCTGGACTAGGGATGTGCTGCCGGTTCGATTCGTACATGAGTTTGAATCGAACATCGGTCGTTCAAACGTTTGGCGAACTTTGAACTTTTTGCGATGTTCGGGAAAAGTTTGACCATTAGTGAAACGCTGTTTGCAAAACTACTGAACGAAAATGTCTGGAATTTACACATAACATCCAAGGAATGAATGATAATAAAAAGGCTGTTACAGAAAAATGAAAAAACTGGAAAAATTTTACAATTTATTTTCTCAAAAAAAATGCTTAAAAGATCCTAAAAAATCTAAAAATAAAGAGACTTTTTGCTGCAGAATATAATAATGAACAGTTTATTAGATATTGGATTAAAACGGGAATATTTTTAACATTGAAGCCTATGGGATTCGCCTGAATAAACCTGTCGAATGAAACCACTGAACAGCAGGGCATTTCGGCAACTTTTCACTGCTGGTTTTTGTTCTCTGAATAGATGAAGCATTGCTTCTCTATGGGGATTCACTGCCCTCGAACAGGCACCGTATGTGCAGGCAATTCGCCAACATTTGGCGAACTGCCTGCTCTCTGAATAGCCGAATGGCCAAGAAAGGTAAGCGTACGCTGAATTTCACTGTTCGGTTACCTTTCAGCCACAATTCGGATTTCTTTGAATAACCCTGTTAGATTCTCGGTGTCCTGCACCACCGACTAAGACACAATTTTTCTGCACTTGAATGTGACCGGTGCATATCATTTCAATATTTGACCGCGGGGTCCAACCCTGCACTCTCCCACAATACCTCAGAGGGGTTACGGTGTGAAGGCACTAGCTGGCACCAAAGGCCCAATATTTGGATGAACTGACCCATGTACCGGATGCATACAGGGCAGCCATCAGAAATGATGGGGCCCCTTACTGAACCTCACGATGGGGCCCCCCGTAATCTTCCTCAACCCGTAACAGCTTTTCGCCCCATTCCAAAACAATAAAGGACATAACACAGTTCCACAGCAATAAAAGTCATACACAGCACACATTATTGTATCTGTCACGTCTGGGGCTCAGAGTCCATCGACAAGCCGGGTGCCAGGAGTTGTGCCGGCTTCCGGAGCTCGCGGGGCTGGTCAGAAGGTGGGGTGCGGCACGATGATGTGCTCCCGTCTGGTTTAAATACAGACAGCATGATCCGGCTCATCGCCCTGTCGTGGAGTTTGCTTCCCTCAGTGCTGAGTGTCTCTTTCCGATTCACTACTTGGTTGATTTTTCAGTCTCCGTTGTTACCTGGCTTGTATGAGAACCACCCCCCGTGTACCAGTCCTTGGCGATTCCTTGACCACTCTCACACTGATTTTTGGCTTATATGATAGATACCCCTTGTGTACAGGTTTGGCTATCCCTGACCACTCTAACACCGATCAGTTTGGGCTTGTGTTAGAATGCGTCCTTGTATACCATCTGGCCTTTTTCAGGTATACCCTGTCCTGTGTGGTCAAACATTTCCCACTCGTTGTTGGTCAAACATTTCCCACTCGTTGTTGGTCAAACATTTCCCACTCGTTGATGGTAAAACATTTCCCACAATTTCAAACCGCGTTTAAACATGAGCAAAAGTGGTAAAAATGAGCTCAGTGCACAGCGGTGAAAAGGTTAAAAAGTGTTTTTTTTTTTATAACAATTCATTGTTTCCTGTCCCCCAGGGCAGTACCCGGACCTCCATACACCTTTTACGGCCAATATCTTGCATATATGCCCAGTGGTGTAGTGTGGGTTGTCAGCGCCCGGGGCCAGCCAAGAATTGTTCACCCCCCCAACCTGTGGACACGTTCGCATGCCCTGATTCCCTTCCACCATTAGGGCATTGAACACCTTAACTGATACAACAACCACTCGGGATACTTGGTTCCAACCAAACAACATGGTACTCTAGGGTATAAACAGCCGCAGACTTGAAGTTGTGAAAATGAAAGGTCTTTTTATTCCAGCATAAACAAACACCACACTTGCCTTTGAATCACTATTGCAGGTGATTAAACAAAAAACTACAAATGAAAACCTAACATACAGGGTTATTCAGAAAGAGGTGAAAACCAGGAGAATTGCCAGGAGAATGAACAATCTAGACCAAATAGCTGATTTGAAAAGTGAGATAAATTGGAGAATTTTTTTCTGGTTTGGCTATTTTGACCTAGAATTTTCACTTCTCCAGCCATTCTCCTGGTATTCACCGCTCTCTGAATAACCCTGTTAGAGTACTTACTGCACATCCAGTGATCCTTACTATACAGGTAACATAATATAATAAACAAAAGAAAATCATAATCTTTTAGAAGTGTTACTGCTCCCTGCCCCTCCCACTCTTATGGATATATTGCCTCAGCTCCTATGGATATATTGCCCCAGGTCTCATGAATATATTGCCCCAGCTCTCATGAATATATTGCCCCAGCTCTCATGGATATATTGCCCCAGCCCTCATGGATATATTGCCTCCAGCCCTCATGGATATATTGCCTCCAGCTCTCATGGATATATTGCCTCCAGCTCTCATGGATATATTGCCTCCAGCTCTCATGGATATATTGCCTCCAGCTCTCATGGATATATTGCCCCCAGCTCTTATGGATTTATTGCCCCCAGCTCTTATGGATTTATTGCCCCCCAGTTCTCATGGATATATTGCCCCCCCAGCTCATATGGATATATTGCCCCCCAGCTCATATGGATATATTGCCCCCCAGCTCATATGGATATATTGCCCCCCCAGCTCATATGGATATATGCCCCCCAGCTCATATGGATATATTGCCCCCCAGCTCATATGGATATATTGCCCCCCCAGCTCATATGGATATATTGCCCCAGCTCATATGGATTTATTGCCCCAGCTCTCTTTGATATATTGCCCCCCAGCTCTCTTTGATATATTGCCCCCCAGCTCTCTTTGATATATTGCCCCCCAGCTCTCTTTGATATATTGCCCCCCAGCTCTCTTCGATATATTGCCCCCCAGCTCTCTTCGATATATTGCCCCCCAGCTCTCTTCGATATATTGCCCCCCAGCTCATATGGATATATTGCCCCAGCATACTGTCTGTGTCCTTTCTTTCACGGGTGTGGGGAGCCCGTAGACAGCAGGGGGTCCCTCCAGGCCGTGGATTCCATGAGGGGGGGCTGGATGCCGTGCAGGGGGTGGGGACCGGATGCCGTGCAGGGGGTGGTGGCCGGATGCCATGCAGGGGGTGCCCGGTCCTGAAAAGTGTGTGAGTCCGTGGAAAGAGCGGGCGGCTGCGCGCGTGCATGTGTATGTGCAGGTCACGCGGTCCGGCCAGTCAGGTGGTACAGAGACTCAGTACCACCTGACTGGCCGAACCATGTGACCTGCGCACGCATGCAGCCACCTCCCCTTCAACACGGACTCTCACCGAGAGCCCGTGTTGAAGGGGAGGCGGCAGCTGCTGGCTGGGAACTTTTAGGGGTACAAATTTCTTTTGAAATTATGCGCCCCTAAGAAAACTGTGCCTGGGGCACCGCCCCCCCCCCACGCTACATCACTGTATATGCCCTCTTGGAGGGCACTTTCATTTTCTGAAGTTTGACCCCCATTGACTTGCATTATGTTCGAGTTCGATCTTTTCGGATCTTTGAGTTTGAACCGAACACGGGGGTGTTCGGCCCATCCCTACTCTGGACGGGATGTGCCTGGCGGGTGGGTATAAATGTCGGTAGGGCGTACTAGAATGCCACGGCTCTACAGCTGCTTCTTCTCCAACCCATACACGTCAGAGGGGCCTGCTATCCTGTCCCCACGACATTCAGACCCACCTGCCACGGGGCGTGTCATTTAAGTGGTTAAAATTTGTTTTGTTTGTATTGATGTGGGATTATATGTAACTCCTGCCTCTCCTTTAACCCCTGTAGCTCCATCCCCTTTGTCCTTTGTGTCCTGAGCCCTGTGAGGCGGCAGATCCAGCTGGTGAATCCAGAGAGGAGATCCAGGCTGAGGGTGCTGGGAGTGAGCGGCTTCTTGTAAGTAAATGCATATATTGCTGATTATAAGCTGTATCCGCTGTATAATGATGTGTGTGAATTCAGCAATGAAATGTCTCCCAGCCATGGGAATAAGGCGGCGCTTAGTCTATAAGAAGCCCCTGTGTGACAATCAGGGCCGGCGCTAACGTAAGGCGACACAGGCGGCTGCCTTACTGCGATGGCAAGGTGCCAAACTGGGGGGCGCCACAATCCAGTTCCTGCTGGCTGGGTATTTCCCTCTAGTGCCGCCCATTATGATAATTATCCTCCTCCCCCTCACACATCATTGGTGTCTTGGCTGCTCCCTCTCAAGCCAGACGCTCTGTGTGTGCAGGCTGTGCCCGCCCCCTCCAGGCAGGATCCGGGTCCGCCCCCTCCAGGCAGGATCCGGGTCCGCCCCCTCCAGGCAGGATCCGGGTCCGCCCCCTCCAGGCAGGGTCTCCCTGGAGCTTCTCCATCTCCACTGCACTCAAAGCGGCAGATTCTGTGCAGCTTCCTGCTTCCCCGCATGGCTCCTCTTCTTCAAGCAGCATCCTGTCCCTGCGCAGGTCACTGAACCTCATGCACACTGCGCACACAGAGGCTGCTGAGGAGGAGACAAGGCACAGACAGACTGCAGCTACAGAGGAGGAGACAGGGCACAGACTGCAGCTATAGAGGAGGGGGCGCAGGACATGTAAGTATGCTTCCTTTTACATCTGCCCCAGCATCCACCTGTCACTTTGTGGGGGGGGGGGTGCTGCTGCTCCCCCCCTGTAAAGCTGTCATTCCCCCCTCCTGTCTCTACGCTCATGCCTCACATTCTTTCATTTTAACCCTTTCTCTCCCTCTTCCCAGTCTCAGTTTTTTCCCCTTTTTTATTTTAGTTAAAATTCTGCCCCCCCCCCTCCTGCCTCCCTCACTGTATCTCACTGCAGAGTCAGGCTGGGGGGGGCAGTGTTAATGTCTGGTCCCAATCAATGTCTCCCATAATAGACATGTCTTCCTCTCGCAGCCAGTCCATACATTGCTCCCATCACTCACAGCCAGTCCAGACATTGCTCCCATCACTCACAGCCAGTCCAGACATTGCTCCCATCACTCACAGCCAGTCCAGACATTGCTCCCATCACTCACAGCCAGTCCAGACATTGCTCCATCACTCACAGCCAGTCCAGACATAGCTCCCATCACTCACAGCCAGTCCAGACATTGCTCCTATCACTCACAGCCAGCCCATACATCACTCACACCACTATCAGGGTTATAAAATAAGAGCCGAGCTTGCCACCGAATTGCCTGAACAATGAATTCCCTCATACGGTGCAATTTCGTGGCAATTCAGCTATTAAAAACAGGCGGTTTTCCAAATACTGGCGAATTGGCAGCGAAATACAATGCAGTTTGCCTTAAATCACCACCATGAAAGGATTGGTAACATTCACACACTGACGCCACTTCACTGGCAGCACACACTGACGCCACTTCACTGGCAGCTCACACTGACGCCACTTCACTGGCAGCACACACACTGACGCCACTTCACTGGCAGCTCACACTGACGCCACTTCACTGGCAGCACACACTGACGCCACTTCACTGGCAGCTCACACTGACGCCACTTCACTGGCAGCTCACACTGACGCCACTTCACTGGCAGCCACACACTGACGCCACTTCACTGGCAGCTCACACTGACGCCACTTCACTGGCAGCACACACACTGACGCCACTTCACTGGCAGCACACACACTGACGCCACTTCACTGGCAGCACACACACTGACGCCACTTCACTGGCAGCACACACACTGACGCCACTTCACTGGCAGCACACACACTGACGCCACTTCACTGGCTGCACACACTGACGCCACTTCACTGGCAGCACACACTGACGCCACTTCACTGGCAGCACACACTGACGCCACTTCACTGGCAGCACACACTGACACCACTTCACTGGCAGCACACACTGACGCCACTTCACTGGCAGCTCACACTGACGCCACTTCACTGGCAGCACACACACTGACGCCACTTCACTGGCAGCACACACACTGACGCCACTTCACTGGCAGCACAACACACTGACGCCACTTCACTGGCAGCACACACACTGACGCCACTTCACTGGCAGCACACACACTGACGCCACTTCACTGGCAGCACACACACTGACGCCACTTCACTGGCAGCACACACACTGACGCCACTTCACTGGCAGCACACACACTGACGCCACTTCACTGGCAGCACACACACTGACGCCACTTCACTGGCAGCACACACACTGACACACTCCACTGGCAGCTCACTCACTCCACTGGCAGCTCACTCACTCCACTGGCAGCTCACTCACTCTCTCCACTGGCAGCTCACTCACTCACTCCACTGGCAGCTCACTCACTCAACTGGCAGCTCACTCACTCACTCCACTGGCAGCTCACTCGCTCACTCCACTGGCAGCTCACTCGCTCACTCCACTGGCAGCTCACTCGCTCACTCAACTGGCAGCTCACTCACTCAACTGGCCGCTCACTCACTTCACAGGCAGACCACTCACACACGTTTCTATGCTGCCCCACACTTAGTCCCATCTCACACGCACCACTAATGTAATACACATGTAGTCTGTGTACATTTACATGCATATGTCAGTTCATTGTGAGGGGGGGCGGCAAAATGCATGTTTGCCTGTGTACCCAAAAATGCTTGCACCGGCCCTGGTGACAATCCCCCCCCCTTGACCACAATGACTGATGTGGAGCTTTCTGGCAGGGGATGGGTTATTTGTGTCTGAAATAAAAGTGATGCAAAGCTACAAAAACATATTTACGAAGGTTATTCAGTTACGTAATTGCTATAAATCCATATAAAATCCCACTCAATCTTATACTATACTTAATTACAATAATAACCTTAAACCGAGTATAAAATCAGACATTACGCTCTTCGCTTTCTACAATCCAAATAGATTTATTAGAGGCCGAACAAACTAGCACAACATATATTTACAGTGATTATAATGGAAACTAAACCCCCACCTGCTGAATGAATCGAGCACACGTACATGTACCCCCAGTTACTTTGATGTTACCAATCCTTTCATGAATCCTTCCATGGTGGTGTTGGAGCTTGCAGGAGGACAGAGAGAGCCACAGAAACTCTGGTTATAGATTCCAAGGCTCCTCCTTAGATACGCCCCATCCCTCCCAGCTCATTTGGTTATCTTTAGGCCACGTGCCATCCTCCAGAGGAAAACGCACCGAAATCGAAATCGGCACCTACAGGGAAGGTGATGTCTTTGTCACCTCCATTACTGCCCTTCTTCGTCATTACTTATGCCCCTCCTCCTTTTTTCTTTCTTTCTGTGACTGCCTGACACTACTGGAATTGAGGGGTAAGATACCATCAGCATAATGACCAAATCCGCTTTACCCTCACGTTATTACCCAAAAGTCTATACCGCTACTAGAAACTGTATTCTTTTGCAGGAGTACAGCAACAGTCTGGAAATATCTGCAGGAAAAATTTATGAGGAACCAGTATCATATGTTGAAGAAAACCTCATGGAGCCTCTGCCAGTAAAGCAAGAGGAAATAATCAAAGAAGAAACTCTGGATTTCCAAGAAAACCAAAAAGAACCAGAGAGTTCCAAGCTGTCACATGGGACTGTCCAAAAAAAATTATATTATTCAGACATGATGGTTAATTCTGAATTTACAAATTCTGTCTCTTGTGGGTCAGAACTTCCCCGAACTCACACAGCTCATATTGTAAGAAAAACATTTCAATGCCCTGAAAGTGCAGAATGTTTAAGCACAAATGCAAGTCTTGGTATACACAGGAGAGTTCACATAGGAGACAAGATGTTTGCATGTTCTAAAGGTGGTAAATGTTTTATAACAAAGGGTGAGCTTACTGCACATGAGAGAATTCATACAGGAGAGAAGCCATATGCATGTTCTGAATGTGAGAAATGCTTTAGATCAAAGAGTAATCTTACTAGACATGAGAGAATTCATACAAGAGAGAAGCTGTTTGCATGTACTGAATGTGAGAATTGTTTTAGAACAAAGCGTGACCTTACTATACATAGGAGAAATCATACAGGAGAGAAGCCGTATGCATGTTCTGTATGTGAGAAATGTTTTAAATCAAAAAGTGTGCTTACTAAACATAAGAGAAATCATACAGGAGAGAAACTGTTTGTATGTACTAAATGTGAGAAATGTTTTAGAACAAAGTATGTCCTTACTGTACATGAGAAAATTCATACAGGAGAGAAGCCGTTTGTATGTTCTGAATGTGGAAAATGTTTTAGTTCAAAGAGTAATCTTACTATACATGAGAGGATTCATGCAGGAGAGAAGCAGTTTGCATGTTCTGAATGTGAGAAATGTTTTACAACAAAGGGTAATCTTACTAAACATGAGAGGATTCATACAGGAGAGAAGCCGTATGCATGTTCTGAATGTGAGAAATGTTTTCGAACAAAGGGTAAACTTACTGAACATGAGAGAATTCATACAGGAGAGAAGCCGTTTGTATGTACTAAATGTGAGAAATGTTTTAGAACAAAGTATGTCCTTACTGTACATGAGAGAATCCATACAGGAGAGAAGCCGTTTGAATGTTCTGAATGTGAGAAATGTTTTAGCAGAAAGGGTATGCTTACTGAACATGAGAGAATTCATACAGGAGTGAAGCCATACGCATGTTCTGAATGTGAGAAATGTTTTAGAACAACGGGTGAACTTACTATACATAGGCGATCTCACACAGGAGAGAAGCCGTATGCATGTTCTGAATGTGAGAAATGTTTTAGATCAAAGGGTAAACTTACTGAACATGAGAGAATTCATACAGGAGAGAAGCCGTTTGCATGTCCTGAGTGAGGGAAATTTTTAAAACAAAGTGTGAGCTCACTGTACATGAGAGAAATCATACAGGAGAGAATCCGATTGCTTGTTCCGAATGTGAGAAATGTTTTAGTGTAAAAAGTAATCTTACTGTACATGAGAGAATTCATTCATCTATTCATTCACATTGATGTAAAATCATTTTCATGGCAGGAATGTGGGAAGGATTATGGAACAAAGTAGCAGAGTTACACACCTGAATGTGCAAACAGAAGAGAATTTACTCATATCTACAATATGGACAAACATATCTGGGCACACGTCTTATTTACTTGTGACGTTTGTCAATTTAGACTTGGGGTACATGGACCTAAAGATGCATTTGGGAAATTGGACTGGATACATACCCAAACTCTGGTAGACTGCGAAAGTGGTACCTATCCATAAAAGTGGTAGCCGTACTTTGGTATCTAACTACTGTCCGATATCATTGCTCCTTGTTGTGTCTAAAATTTTGGAAAAATGTGTGCACACGCAATTACGTGATTATTATCAATGTTCAAACTATTTAACCCCAGATCAATACGGCTTTCGGCCAAATCATTCAACTACAACTGCCCTTTTTAAAGTTTGTAATGATATCCAGGCTGGCATGGAACAAGGAAACCTAACTGGAGCATCTTCCTTGATTTTGCCAAGGCCTTTGACACTGACACTGTTGACCATGGCATCTTATTACAGAAACGTAAAAACTCCAGCATTGGTGATTGCACGCTAACCTGGTTTCTATCGTATGTATCCAACCACTCACAATATGTGTCCATTTCTGGCAGCTCCCTCTCCCGGTCACGTGTGGCGCACCCCAAGGCTCGATACTCGGCCCTCTGCTATTTACGATATTCATAAATGATCTGCCCAATGTCTGCAAAGCCTCAACTGTACACATGTACGCAGACGACACTGTAATCTATACCAGCAAACCAAATCTCCGTCAGCTGGAGGTAGCACTGCAAGAACAATTCACAGAGGTAGAAAAGTGGATCAAAGATAACAGACTTTTTTAAAATACTGACAAAATTGCCATGATGCTCTTTGGAGCAGCCCATAAACTACGTAAATTGCAAAATCCCCATCTATGTGTCAGGACAAAATCAAATGGCACGCTGACCACAGTCACTGCTCTCAAATATCTAGGTATGTGGTTAGACCCAAATCTATCCCTTGGCCCCCACATTGAAAAACTCATCTAAACTTTACCCCAAACTAGGTGCCCTGAACAGAAATAAATCCTTCCTGATCCCCGTGGTAACAAAGCACAACAAATGCTTATGCCGGCTATTGAATACGGAGATGTAGTGTAGGCAGCTGCCCCGCAAACGCAACTTCATAAACTTACTACATTGTATAACTCATTCTGTTGCTTTGTGCTACAATGTAACTACATGACCCACCATTGTGACATGTTAAAAGACCTAAACTGGCTGTCGCTGGAATCTAGATGCACTCTTCACCTTTCCAATCCGGTGTTTAAGAGGTTTTCCGGGAAGCTACCACCCTACCGGAATAGACTGCTTCCCCCAGCAGTTCCCTCGTCCTATAAACTCTGATCCAGGACCAGCACCTTACTTACGATACCACAATACAAAAAGAAAGTGGCTCCATCCTCATTTTCCTACAGAGCACCACAATTATGGAATAACGTCCCAGATGCAATAAAATCTTCCCCAGTCTAAAGTCGCTCAAGAGGTCCCTATTAACATACCTCAAAACAGAATGCGCCTGTAAACATGTAACACAGTGACTATATACAGAATGCGACTGTAAATATGTAACATAGTGACTATTTCCTACATATTAGTTTTCTGTGTTAATCTGTATATTTCTGTTTTTGTTTTTAATATCTTGCATTGTATTACTTTGTATTTCTGTAACGACTGTAAAATTTCAATGTTCTTGAACCCAGGATATACTGAAAATGATAGAAATCTCAATGTATCCTTCCTGCTAAAATACTAAATAAATAAAATCTGTTATATTGTTTTCCAGCCCTCTCCTACAGGGCCGAAACAGGACATTGTACTGCCTTGAGCCAAGGATGAAATGCTGCCCCCCCACACGCCACCTAAAATACACCCACATCCAGGTGAGGTTGGCATTGTTTCGGTGCCAAACTGACAATTGGGCCAGGCTAAAGGCAAATGTGTTTAATAGAGGGCATCCAACTCTATAAAAGTCCATGTTGAAATCCCTTTTCTTGATCCTCCAACATGCTTTTATTCTGTATACAGCGATGAAATCAAACAGTTAAACAAGAAATAGAGCAATAAAATTAAAATGATATAAATCTGGCACAGGCGTCAGTGCAGCCAAATATTGTGCCTTTCATGGCAGCAAGTGCATTCACACCGTAACCCTTTTGTGGTATTGTGGAAGAGTTCAGTGCTGGAGGTTTTGTGAATGCAGAAGAGGACATCCCCAGATCTATTCCGTTACTTCAGCATCAGGGGATTGATAACTGCTGATCCAGGACTGATTCATTTTTATAAATGTCAGCCGGTCTACAGAGTCGGTGGACAGACGCACTCTTTTGTCTGTGACAAAACCTCCAGCGGCACTGAACGTCCTTTCAGAAAGCACACTGGATGAAGGGCAACCTAGTAGCTGCATAGCATATTGGCTAAGTTCTGGCCAGTGATCCAATCTCAACACCCAGTAAGCCAGTGGATCATCTGCTGGAAAGATATCCAGGTCTGCCCTTGCCCCTAGGTAGTCCTGCACCATATGGTGAAGACGCTGGCAATGGGTGCCTACATTTGACGTCCCTGGGCGTCGTGGACTAAAAAATGCATCAGTCAAGTGGCCCTGGCCTTCACCACTATTCCTCTGATCATCCGCAGCCTCAGAAGCATGTGTGTCATCACTTGGTAACCTACCAGTGCCTGGAAAGGTGTTACACAAGTGTCGCTTTAGAGCGTTCTCAAGTTTTTTCATCCTGTGCTCCCTCTGCAGGCAGGATGAGCTCTGCAACTTTACCCTTGTATCGTGGATCAATAAGGGTTGCCAACCAGTAATGATCCCTCTCCTTGATAGCACGAATCCTGGGGTCCTTTAGCAGGCTTTGCATTATAAGGGAGCCCATGCAGCGTAGGTTGGAGGTGGCATTAGCTTCCGAATCTTCCTGGTCAATGAGGATGATCCCATCGTGCACTTCCTCCTCCCAGCCACGCACTAGCCCATGTGTTTCTGGGCACACGAAACCCTCCCTTGAGGAATCCCCACCTTCAATGCCCCCACTACTTAAATATTCCTCCTCCTCCTGTCTGATCTGAGTAGGACCCGCTGGAATGCTGTCTGCGGAAAGACTGGGGCCTTCACAGCTAGGGAAGGCCTCCTCTTCCTCCCGCTGCTCTGCCTCTACAGCCACATCTATAATTCCCTGCAGAGTGTGCTCCAGCAGGAACACTAAAGGAATTGTGTCACTGATGCATGCACTGTCCCTGCTCACCATCCTCGTTGCCTCCTCAAATGGTGACAGTACAGTGCATGCATCCTTGATCATCAGCCACTGCGGGGGGGAAACCAAGTTGACCTGAACCTGTCCTTGTGCCATACTCACACAGGTACTCGTTGATGGCCCTCTGCTGCTTGTGCAGACGCTGCAGCATTGCTAATGTCGAGTTCCACCTGGTGGGCATGTCACAGATCAGACGGTTTGTGAGAAGGTGGAATTCTCTTTGAATTTCTGCCAGGCGAACGCTTGCTGGGAATGACCTTCTGAAGTGGCTGCAGACTTTTCTGGCGTGGCTGAGAAGCTCTGCCAGCCCTGGGTACCTGGTTAGGAAACGCTGTACCACCAGATTTAGGATGTGTGCTAGGCATGGTACATGTGTCAATTTACCCTTGCGTAGGGCGTAGAGAGAAGGTTGTTGCCATTATCACAGACGACCATTCCCAGCTGAAGCTGGCGTGGTGTTAACCATCTCTGCACCTGCCCCTGCAGAGCTTACAAAATTTCTGGCCCGGTGTGGCTCCTGTCACCTAAACAAACCAGCTCAAGCACAGTATGGCATCTTTTTGCTTGAGCCATTGTGTAGCCCCTGTCAGGCGTCGGTTTAACTGCCACTTCGCCAGAGACACAGAAGGAGGGGGAGGGGGAGGGAGAGGTGGTGGTGGAGCAGACAGACCTCATACAAGCAGCTTTCTGGAGGCGTGGTGGATGAACAAGCTCCAGCACAGAGCCCCGTCTTGGATCCCTCCCAGCTGCAATCAGAGTTACCCACTGTGCCGTGAAGGAAATCTAATGACCTGTCCATGCTTGCTGGACCACGTGTCTAAAGTCACATGCACCTTGCTGCTGACTGCCTTTCCCAATGACTCGATAACATTGTCTTCCACGTGCTGGTATAGTGCTGGAATGGCCTTCCGTGAAAAGTAATGGCGTTTTGGAACATGCCACTGTGGTACAGCACATTCAGCAAATTCACGGAAGGGAGCAGAGTCCACCAGCTGGAAAGGCAACAGCTGCAATGCGAGTAATTTTGCTAAGCTGGCATGTAGACGCTGTGCTTGGGGATGGTTGGGACTATATTTTTTTCTTACGCTGCAGCAGCTGGGGCAACGTAATCTGACTGTAAATCTTCAGCTGATGGGATGCTGTCACATTGTGAGGAAGGACCTGGTACATCCATTACTGTAGCATCATCCCTGTCAGTTCAGGTTGTAGCAGGCAATGACATGGCAGGACATACAGTGGGGGTAGAGACAGATGAGAAGGAGGAGGACCTACGCAAAGTTTTGCGCCAACGGGATGCGTGGCAGGTGGTCATATGTCGCCTCAAGCATGTGGTACCCAAGCGTCCGGTGTCTTTCCCACGCTTTAACCTCATCTGACATAGATTACAAATAGCAACGGTGGGGTCTGCTGCACATTTCTTAAAGAACTCCCAGACAGCAGAGTTCCTGGATGTGTGCTTTGAGACAACAGCGCTCTGCACCTGAGCAGCTCTGACATCTGATGCCTTGGACTGGCTAGTGCTATGGTTAGTCATAGAGGATGTTGTGCCTCGTGTTTGTTGTGCCTCCTCCTCCTCACTTGACTCCTCTGTTCGATCAGGCACCCAGGTGGAGTCAGTGACCTCATCATCATTGTCATCGTCACCCCCTATCTCCTCGTCACTGGAGCCAACTTGACAGTATGCTGCAGCTTCTGGGGCAGCATGAGTGCCAGTTATTTGTGTATCATCACTGGCACTCCCTTCCTCTAGGTTGATTATACTCCCTTCCACAACCTCAGAGATTGAATCAGAGCACTGTACTTGCTGCGCATCCTCAAGCAGCATGTCACTGTCATTGTAGTCAAACAATTCAGCTGACTCCTCCGTGTGTGATAGTGAGGCTACGGCAGGAGTAGCTGTGGACATGGAGGCTGCATTAGATGCTTTGGCAGCTGAGGTGGACTGTAAAGCACTACAAGCCTGGCTGGCAGATGACTCGGATGATGAGGATGGCCTTGTTAGCCAATCCACCAAATCCTCTGTATGTTGCTGCTGCTTAAGACGGCCAGCACCAGTTAGAAAGAACAAGCGTGCCCCTGCAGAGGATGCACCACGTCCACCACGACCAGAGGCACAGCCTCCCGACACAGAGGCTGCTTGCCCTCTTATCTGTGTCTGGGAGCATCTGCCTGTCCTTTTTGGTCTTTCTGACATGGTGAGTGATATTTAGATTAAATATATACAGAACTCTGATTCAACTCTGGTATAAAGATTTCCAGAACTCTGGTATAACTCAGTGAGACACTCTGATAGCTGGCAGCCAGTGACAAGACACAGATTACAATTCCCAGAAACCTCCTATAAATCAGTGAGACCCCCTGATGGGTGGCAGTGACAAGACACAAATTACAATTCGCAGAAATCTGCTACAAATCAGTGAGACCCCCTGATAGGACCCCCTGATAGCTGGCAACAGTGACAAGACACAGATTACAATTCGCAGAAATCTGATAGAAGTATGTGGGGCCCCCTGATAGCTGACAGTGAGAAGACACAGATTACAAATCTCATAAACCTCCTATAAATCAGTGAGACCCCCTGATGGGTGGCAGTGACAAGACACAGATTAGAACAATTCCCAAATATTTTGTAGAAATTACTGACCCCCCAAATACTGTGTGGCAGTGACAAGACACAGATTACCTCAATTCCCAGATATTTTGGAGAAATTACTGACCCCCCAAAATACTTGGTGGCAGCCAGTGAGAACACACAGATTACCTCAATTCCCAAATATTTTGTAGAAATTACTGAGCCCCCAAAATAGTTGCTGGTGGCCGTGACAAGACAAAGATTACCTCAATTCCCAAATATTTTGTACAAATTACTGACCCCCAAAATACTGCGTGGCACTGGCAGTGACAAGACACAGATCACCTCAATTCCCAAATATTTTGTAGAAATTACTGACCCCCACAATACTGCGTGGCACTGGCACTGACAAGACACAGATCACCTCAATTCCGAAATATTTTGTAGAAATTACTGACCCCCCAAAATAGTTGCTGGTGGCAGTGACACACAGATCACCTCAATTCCCAAATATTTTGTAGAAATTACTGACCCCCAAAATACTGCGTGGCAGTGACAAGACACAGATCACCTCAATGTAACGGATAAGCTACCCTGCAGGGGTAGCTCCGTCTGCAGCGCCGAGTCTTGCTGGAGAGCTTAGCCGGGTAGCGAGCTAGCAAGGTGGGAGAGAGATTGGCAGCGGTCCCTGGATGGTCTGGAGCGAAGGATTCAGTAACAGCCGGCTTATTCAGTGATTATGCCCTCCCCAAATACTAGTCGTGACTCATTATAGGTTTAAGCAAGTTGGTTTAATGAAATACAGCATGTACACGGTCCATTTATATGGTACAGTCCCATTGTTCTCTCCCATGCCCGCCCCCAGACCCCTGGGGTGAATTCTGCCACTGTCTTCTGCCATAGCCCAGTCTCTGGCGCCTGCCTGTCTGCTGCCGATGCCCCCCATGGCGCGGGCACGGCTCCCAGCCTGATGGTCTGGGAAATGGGGTTTTCGGGGTGATCACCAGGGCGCTCCGGCCCCCTTTTTACACCTTGGGTAGCTCGGGTCCCCGGGCTGCTTCCCTGAAAGAATCTGCCCGATCCGTACAGAGGGGTCAGAACGCCACCAGATACCGTTTGTCAGCTCTCTTTCCAAGAATGCGGTGCAGGGGCTGACAGGCTCCGTGCAGGAGGGGGATTTATAGTTGGATTGAGGGCTTCCCCTTGGCAAATCCTCTCCAAACTTGCCCCACCCACACCAGGCTATCATCCCTGGGGACCTATGGTCCAAAAAGCACCATGCTCGGGGTAAAGGGGCCTCCAGGGCAAGCAGGTGAACTCAGGTCAGGTTTTGGCAATTTGCCAGCGGCTGTCTGCAACAATGTTTCCGTTTTCTAGCTGCAGAATCAGAGGGGAACCTTGCAGGAAAAACACAATTAAATATGACCTTGGGGACACTTTACAGCACATCTAACGGGAATTCGTTTGGATAAATACAGGGCAAACGAAATACATCAAAACAGATACTAAATTATGGAAACAAATTTAACCCTTTAAATGAAGGAATAACTACACACACATAATCTTTTTATACACCGTGACGGCCGTTCCGTCACATAGCTCCCCCAAGTCCAAAGATGGCAGACCCGGTGAGACCCTTAGTCGGGTCCGCTTGGGGATGTCCATGAAAGTTAATGCTCACGTTTCATGCTCGGTCTGGCGAGATAGACCGTCTGCATTGGCATTGTGTTTTCCAGGCCGATGCTGAATAGAAAAATTAAAAGGCTGTAGTGTGAGGCTCCACCGCAGAAGTTGGCCGTTGTCTCCAGCCACCCGGTTCAGCCATACCAGGGGGTTATGATCCGTGAGGACGGTGAAGGAGCACCCGTATAAGTAGGGCTGAAGTTTCTTAAGTGCCCATACAAGGGCTAAACATTCCTTCTCGATGGCCGCGTAGGCGAACTCCCTGAGTAATAGCTTCCGGCTGATCTAGGCAACAGGGTGGTCATGTCCATCTTCTCCCACTTGACTCCGTACTGCTCCCAGTCCGAACATGGAGACATCTGTGCCCACGGGCTATCTGATGGTTCTATTACCCTGAGATCCAGCATCTCTCGGATCTCCTGCTTCATCCTGTCCTTTACTGCATCCGGAATGTGGTACGCCGTCTGCCTCAAGGGGGCTTGACCTTGGGTATCAACCCGATGCAGCGCTACAGTCGTGTAGCCGGGGCGGGACGAGAACAAGTCTTGGTGCTCCTGGAGCAACTGATGAGCCTGTTCTCTGTGACGTGAACTAAGTCCCTCACCAAGCCAGACATCAGCTACCCCTCCTTTGGCTCTAGGATCCCCTGGCAGCACCGGTAGGGGGAGACCCTCCAGGTCCCCCACATCCGGAGCGCAGATCGCGGCTACTGCCTCTTCCCTCTCATGATATGGCTTCAGCATGTTCACATGAAAAGTTCGTTGGATCCTTTCATTGGAACAGCTGGCTGCTATGAAGGTGGTATCGCAGAGTTTTTCTATAATTTTGTATGGTCCCTGCCAGGCTGCTTGGAGCTTATTCTGTTTGACCGGTCAGAGAGCTAACACTTTCTGTCCTAAATGGAAGGTGCGGTCCCTGGCCGACCGGTCATACCACCTCTTCTGCCTGGTCTGTGCGGTTTTGAGATTGTCCCGAACCAGGGCGGTCAATCTTTGCAGCCGATCCCTGAACTAGAGTACATAGTCTATGACCAATGTCCCTTTTTCAGACAGAGTAACCTCCCAATGCTCCCGGAGCAGGTCCAATGGGCCTCGGACCCTCCGGCCGTACAGCATCTCAAAGGGAGAAAAGCCGGTGGCTTCCTGGGGGACCTCCCGGTATGCAAAAAGGAGGTGGGGTAGGTGGCGTTCCCAGTCCTTATGGGACAGGGTGAAAGTGCGGAGGAGCTGTTTTAAGGTGCCATTAAAACGCTTGCAGAGCCCGTTGGTCTGCGGATGATACGGGGAGCTGTACAGGGGTTTAATCCCGCACAGCTTCCAGAGCTGTTTGGTAACCTTGGCTGTGAACTGCGTGCCCTGGTCGGACAGGATTTCCTGTGGAAATCCAACCCTTGAGAATATCTGGAGCAGAGCACCAGCTACGGTCTCTGCCTGGATATTCCGCAGGGCTATGGCCTCGGGGTACCGGGTTGCGTAGTCAACTACGGTTAGGATGTATTTCTTCTCCGTAGTGCTAGGCACCGCTAAGGGCCCTATCAGATCTACCGCCACCCTCCTAAATGGCTCACCCACTATGGGTAGGGGTCTCAGGGTGGCCTTAGCTCTGTCCCCTCGCTTCCCTACTCTCTGGCATATCTCGCAGGTCCGGCAGCAATCCCTCACATCACCAGATAGACCAGGCCAGGAGAAGCTCTGGGTCAGGTGATGCAAGGTCCGCCGGTGTCCCAGATGGCCTGCTAGAGGAATATCGTGCCCGATCTTTAAGAGATCACGCCAATATTTCTTTGGCACTACCAGCTGTCGAATGGGTATCTGGGCTGCCCCCTCCCTGCTCCCCCGGAGATCCTATACAACTTCCCCTGGTCCCACTCAAATCTTACCTCCCCTAGCCCTCCCGGATCCTGCCCCGCCTGTTGTCTATAGGGGGCCAGAGTGATGTCCTCTAGGGTTTCTTTGGCAAAGTCACCCGAGGAATCCCAGCTCATGGAGGGGCCCCTATCTGGGGCAGGGTCGGGTCTGGTGAGTCTTCCCGTGGTCCCTCCGGAGCTTGGGTGAGGAGCCTGTCGAGTCTGCAGCCGGGTAGTAACGGGGTATGCCTCTCCATGGTAGGTGGGTTTGAAGGCGGAGGTTAACAATCCCAGATCATTCCCCAACAGTATGTCTGTGGGTAGGTTCTGCATCAGCCCCACCTCGACATCCCGAGCTCCGGTGCCCCAGTCCAGGTGGACACGAGCTGTGGCGATTCGGTACACGTTGCCGCCTGCCACTCGGATAGCCACTGAGTAGCCCGTGGTGGCTGCAGGGGGAACAAGGTGTGGCTTGGCCAAAGTAAGAGTGGCCCCGGTGTCCCGAAGTCAGGGGCGGATCCAGGGGGGGCAACGGGGCAATTGCCCCCCCCGAGATTTGAGCCGGGGACCCAGATGCCGGGCAGCGCGGGAGCGCCTGCCCGGTCCTGAAGAGTGCGTCCTGTTAAAGGTGAGGCGGCTGCGTGCGTGCGTGCGCAGCCGGTCACGTGGTCCGGCTAATCAGGTGGTGCTGAGTCTCTGTACCACCTGACTGGCCGGACCGCGTGACCTGCACACACACGCAGCCGCCTCACCTTTAACAGGACGCACTCTTCAGGACCGGGCAGGCACTCCCGCGCTGCCCGGCGGCATCTGGGTCCCCTCAACCCCTGAACACCGGAGCTGGAGGCCTGGAGCAATATCCAGGTGAGAGCTGGGCAAATCCATGTGTAAACTGGGGGCAAATCCATGAGCTGGGGGCAAATCCATGTGTGAGCTGGGGGCAAATCCATGAGCTGGGGGCAAATCCATGAGCTGGGGGCAAATCCATGAGCTGGGCAAATCCATGAGCTGGGCAAATCCATCAGCTGGGGGCAAATCCATCAGCTGGGGGCAAATCCATCAGCTGGGGGCAAATCCATCAGCTGGGGGCAAATCCATGACCTGGGCAAATCCATGAGCTGGGGGCAAATCCATGAGCTGGGGGCAAATCCATGAGCAGGGGGCAAATCCATGACCTGGGGGCAAATCCATGAGCTGGGCAAATCCATGACCTGGGGCAAATCCATGACCTGGGGGCAAATCCATGAGCTGGGGGCAAATCCATGAGCTGGGCAAATCCATCAGCTGGGGGCAAATCCATGAGCTGGGGGCAAATCCATGAGCTGGGCAAATCCATGTGTGAGCTGGGGGCAAATCCATGACCTGGGCAAATCCATGAGCTGGGGGCAAATCCATGACCTGGGCAAATCCATGAGCTGGGGGCAAATCCATGACCTGGGCAAATCCATGAGCTGGGGGCAAATCCATGAGCTGGGCAAATCCATGACCTGGGGGCAAATCCATGAGCTGGGGCAAATCCATGACCTGGGCAAATCCATGAGCTGGGGGCAAATCCATGAGCCGGGCAAATCCATGTGTGAGCTGGGGGCAAATCCATGTGTGAGCTGGGGCAAATCCATGAGCTGGGGCAAATCCATGTGTGAGCTGGGGCAAATCCATGTGTGAGCTGGGGCAAATCCATGAGCTGGGGCAAATCCATGAGCTGGGGGCAAATCCATGTGTGAGCTGGGGGCTCTCTGCTCCTCTAGATTGTAAAATCCGGGTGCCCTCTGCTCCTCTAGATTGTAAGCTCCTGGGTGCCCTCTGCTCCTCTAGATTGTAAACTCCTGGGTGCCCTCTGCTCCTCTAGATTGTAAGCTCCTGGGTGCCCTCTGCTTTTCTAGATTGTAAACTCCTGTGAGCCGGACCCTCTGCTCCTCTAGATTGTAAGCTCCTGTGAGCAGGGCCCTCTGCTCCTCTAGATTGTAAACTCCTGTGAGCCGGGCCCTCTGCTCCTCTAGATTGTAAGCTCCTGTGAGCCGGACCCTCTGCTCCTCTAGATTGTAAGCTCCTGTGAGCCAGACCCTCTGCTCCTCTAGATTGTAAGCTCCTGTGAGCCGGGCCCTCTGTAAATTCTCGTGAGTCGGACTCTCTGCTAAAACACCTTATTTTCTGTCAGTGCCCCTCCCGAGACTAGTCTCTGGATCCGCCCCTGCCCGAAGTCCTTGCACTGGCTGGCCATTGAACCGGACAACTTGTCGATGGTGTTGACGGTTGTCTGCGGCAGCAGCTTTTATCGGGTTGGCCTCATGCAGGATTCCGCAGTCCTCCTCAGGGGAGGTAGTCAGCATCAGGTCCTGATCATGTTGACCGCAGTATGCCGCGGCCCTGGCCGGGGGGTACTCTGGACGAGCTGCCGGTGGTCAGGCCCGGTTCAGGGGGCAGCGATCTCGGATATGTCCGATTTGGTTGCATCCATAGCACCTGGGCCCAGTTCGCTGTTGTTGAGAGGGAGGTTGGTGCCTGGGGTGTTCCGTGAGGGCAGTCCGGGGTTGCGTGAGAATCGGCCAGGCCGGAGCGTGGGTCGCGACTGGGTCAAAGCATTTCTCCGAGCATCGTGGTATTCATCTGCAAGGCGGGTGGCTTCAGGTAGCGTGAGGGGTCTTCGGTCCCTGACCCAGTCCCGCACCTCCGGAGGGGTACAGTTGTAAAACTGCTCGAGTAGGATGAGGTGAGTGAATTGGTCCAGAGTGGTCGCCTGACACCCCTGGACCCAGTTCTTAACGGCCTGCTGCATCCTGTGGCCCCACTCTGTGTAACTGTCTATGGGGCCTTTCCGGAGGTTTCGGAACTTAAGCCGATTGGCTTCTGGAGTGAGGGCATAGAGAGCAAGGAGATGTTCTCTTACCCGCTCGTAGAAAGTGCAGTCCTCATCTGCCACGGCCCGAAATGTCTCAGCTGCTCTCCCAGTGAGTTTGCTTGCCAGGATGGGAACCCAATCTGTGGTATCGACCGCCTGTAGCACACACTGCCGTTCAAAGTCCTGCAGAAAACCATCAATATCTTCGCATCCTTCCAATGAACCCCCTATCTCCACCATTGGTCGCAGTTAGGGGTTAACTCCAGAACTGACGTCATTGTGACGAGGTCTTGGGACTGTCGGCAGCTGCCATTCCCCCACGCTGTTGTCTTCTTGCAAAGACGTGACCATGTTGGCGGGCAGCATCTTAGCGAGCAGCGGTAGGAGAGAGAGAGCTCATAGCTGGGAGGAGTTGTTGCGTGAAGCTGCAAACAGGGACAAATAAACTAGACCTGAGCCGCACTAAGGATCTTTGGGTTGTGTCGGAGAAGACTTCACGCAGTGCTGCCTTCAATATTTTTTGATAAATTCTTGGTTATACAATGAATGTGACTGTGGACAAAAATCCATGTTGTTGTGACATTGCCTAAGCTTAACAAAACCATGCCACGTCGGTAATCAAATCTCAAGGCAGTACAACAAGGTTGTGTTAGTGTGTGACATTTTTTGGCCAGGCAGGCAGTGTAGAATTTGCACAGTCACATTCATGGCCACAAATATGTTGACAAATTTATGACAAAGGGTCCATAGAAATGTCAATAAATTTATGTACATATAATTTTAACAGTGTGGAAACCAAGCAATACATATTAACTTATTGTCAGGGATCCCGGGTGCCGGGTACGTGGAAGCCAGAGGGTTCAAGAAGAGATACGAAGTCGAGGTCACAAGCCAGGTCAGGATAGGAGAAATACTCGTGGTAAGGGGTCACTTTCCGGGTCAATACAATAAGGCAATCACTTAGGAAGGAAGGCTACACTAGGGAACTGTTGTAATTGCGAAGCGAGGAGGAACTGGTCTCTCAAGCCTAAATACCCACCAAGCTCCACCCCCCCGCCTAGGACGCCAATGACGTCACGGACGTGCGCTGCAGCCCGGCCGCCATATTGGCGGAGCCTGGGCGCGCGCGCGTCCAGTCTAAGGCTTGCTCTGCGCCTGCAGCCTTGGGCTCCGTCGGAGGACCGCCGCAGGCGACCCAGGACCCGATCTCCCACCTCCCTGGGACCCCGGAGCCACCATGGAGGGTAAGTCGGGTCCCGAAGAACCGCCAGGCGTTCCCATAGGTCCCAGCCGTCCCCTCCGGGCACAGGCCCGATAAGAAGGGAGCGGCCGGACCGAACGCCGCGGAGCCCGCAACCCTGACATAACCCCCCCCGGAAGGCGAGGCCTCCGGACACACAACGGACCCGGCCGCCCAGGATGGGCAACATGAAACGCCCGGACAAGGGCCGGAGCCCGGACGTGAACGGCAGGTTCCCAGGAACGCTCCTCAGGGTCGTAACCCACCCAGTCAACCAGGTACTGGAGCACACCCCGCCGAAGACGGGAATCCAAGATCTGCGCGACCTCAAAAGCATCAGAACCATCCGTAGACACGGGAGGAGGAGGAGGCAGCGACCGACCAGGAAAAACATTGGTACCAACAGGCTTTAGAAGAGACATGTGTACCACCGGATGGAACCGGTAACGAGAGGGAAGCTGGAGACGAGCAGCGACCGGACCAATCATAGAAACAATAGTAAACGGACCTATATATTTTGGACCCAGTTTTTTGGATGGACATGAGAGGCGCAAATGGCGGGTAGACAACCATACCCTCTGGCCTACCGAATAGGCGACTGAAGCAGAACGACGTCGATCCGCATACGCTTTATATACCGTTTGAGCGGCAATAAGACTATCCCGAGCCGTACGACGACATTGCCGAAGAGCCCGTAAACGAGACGCAACCCCGGGAACCGGGGTAACACTAGGCAAACCAGGAAGAGGAGGGGGATGATAACCATACAACATAAAAAAGGGAGAACAACGGGTAGAATCGTGCAACCGAGCATTATATGCATATTCCGCGGTGCACAACAATGTATCCCAATCGTCCTGGAGGTACGTCGTATAACAGCGCAGGTACGTTTCAAGAGATTGATTCACCCGCTCCGTCTGTCCGTTGGTATGGGGGTGGTATGCAGTTGACAAGTCGACAGATATTCCCAATGCACGGCAAAAATGTTTCCAAAAACGAGAAGTGAACTGCACCCCTCGATCAGACACGATGGATTCCGGAACACCATGTAAGCGATAAACGTTCTGTAGAAAGAGCAACGCAGTGTGTGCCGCAGTAGGCAAACCTCGGACCGGAGTAAAATGAGCCATCTTAGTCAGACGGTCCACAGTCACCATGATAGTGGTATATTTATGTGAGGGAGGAAGCTCTACAATAAAATCAATAGTAATGTGCGACCATGGTTGTTCGGGTACCGGAAGAGGCTGAAGAAGACCCACAGGTCTCTTTGTGCTATGTTTAGCACGAGCACACACTGAACAAGAGTTCACAAATTTTTTCACATCCTGAGCCAGGGTCGGCCACCAAAAATACCGTGTTATCAAATCCTTGGTTTTTCTTATTCCTGGATGACCGCTTCCTGGAGTGTCATGGAATTGCTGTAACACCGCCAGTTGTTCTTGAAGAGGAACCAGACATTGCTTGTGTCGTGTCTGAAGTCCGGTTACTTGTGGTTGGACAGTAGAATCGGTGTGTGAACGCATCTGTTGCATGAGAGTCGTGGTAACCCCAAGAAATCTAGAGGGTAAAAGGATCGAATCATTGCCAATAGGTGGATTTGCCGGAGAAGAGAGGCGTGATAAGGCGTCTGCTTTCTTGTTCTGAGTACCGGGTTTGTATGTCACCTGAAAATCAAACCGGGAAAAGAACAGCGACCATCTTGCTTGACGTGGGTTAAGTCGTTTAGCAGTCCTGAGATATTCCAAATTCTTATGGTCGGTGAAGACCATGAAGGGGTGAAGAGCACCCTCCAACAGATGACGCCATTCTGCCAAGGCACATTTTATGGCTAGTAATTCTCTGTCACTGACGTCGTAATTAACCTCGGCAGGGGTTAACTTCTTAGAGTAGTATGCCACCGGATGTAGAGCCCGTTCTGGGGGTCTCCTTTGTGATAGAACGGCCCCGATTCCCACAGACGAGGCATCGACCTCCACTTCATACGACTGTGAAGGGTCAGGTAGAACCAGAACAGGTGCGGTGCTAAAACGTTGTTTCAGGGAGTCGAAAGCATGTTGTGCCTCTGCCGTCCAGTTGAACTTGGTCTGTTGTTTAGTCAACACAGTAAGGGGTAGGATAATCGAGGAAAACCCCTGTATGAAACGTCTATAGAAATTGGCAAAACCAATAAATCGTTGGACGGGTTTCTTGTCAACGGGTACGGGCCAAGTACGAATGACTGTTACCTTCCTGTGATCCATGGCAATGCGTCCGGGAGTAAACAGAAAACCCAGGAACTCTATCTCCGTGGCTTCAAAGACGCATTTCTCAATCTTTGCATACAGCCGATAAGTTCGAAGACGAGACAACACCGTTGTTACATGGTCTCTGTGGTCTGTGAGGGAACAAGAGAAAACAAGGATATCATCCAAGTAAATCACAACATATTGATCCAGCAGATCTCGGAATATATCATTGAGGAAATGTTGAAACGTGCCAGGGGCATTACAAAGGCCAAACGGCATCACCATATATTCAAAGTGGCCGTAGCGTGACCTGAATGCAGTCTTCCATTCATCACCTTGTCGTACTCTGACCAGATTATATGCTCCTTTTAGATCGATCTTGGAGTAGATGGTTGCCCCCTGGAGACGCTCGATCAACTCCGAGATCAAGGGGAGAGGGTATCGGTTTTTAATCGTTATGCGGTTGAGTTCACGATAGTCAACACAGGGACGCAGACCGCCGTCCTTTTTCTCTACAAAAAAGATGCCTGCACCTGCTGGAGAAGTTGAATGCCGAATAAACCCTTTATCGAGATTCTCTTGTATATATTCCTTTAGTACCTTCAGTTCGGGTTCGGATAGCGGATATAATCTTCCATAAGGAATAGGTGCTCCTGGCAGGAGTTCGATAGGACAATCATATGGCCTTCTAGGAGGTAGGACCTCCACTCCTTTTTCATCAAACACATCGGAGAAGGAGGAGTAAACTTCAGGAAGAACGGTTTGGTATTGTGGTGTCATATTAGAGTCCAATACAGTATTCACGACATGACAACATGGTAAGAGACAATGCTGGGTACAGTAGGAGGAAGTAAAAGCGAACGTACCGGAAGACCAGGAAATCCGAGGATCATGCTGACGAAGCCAGGGAAGTCCTAAAATAATCGGAAATAAGGGTGTATTAACGATGTCGAATCGTATTACCTCGCTATGTCCAGGACCTATGGTCACCTGTAATGGTACTGTCTCCTTGGTGACCGGCCCGGAGGACAAAGAAGACCCATCGACAACCTGTATCTGCAAAGGGAAGGATTTCTTTATTACAGGTATACAGGCAGTTTCAGCTATCGCTTTATCGAGGAAATTCCCACTCGCTCCGGAATCAACCATCGCGGTTAGAGTTCGCGTCTTCTTTCCCCACTGTAAGATAAGAGGTAGCGTCAACAAGGGAGTGCAACCACTTGAAGTTGACAGGTGCACAAGACGAAGGAGGGGACTTGGGTTACCTGTTCGACCCTTATTCTTTTCTGGGCAATAACGTGCTATATGATTTGGTCGACCACAATAAAGACAGAGGTTATGCAGACGTCGTCGATGCAATTCATCGGGAGGAAGACGACCCTGTGTAAAACCGACTTGCATAGGTTCCTCGGGTGTGGGTGGTGCCACTTGGTTACCAGAAGTCACCGCCTGAGGGCAAGACATGGGTACATAGGAAGCCGACCTTTCTCTTGCACGTTCGCGGAGTCTTCTATCGATTTGGATAGCCATTTGAACTAGGTTCTCCAAAGAAGGGGGAGCACCAACCCGTGCGATCTCATCTTTCAGAGCCTCCGAAAGACCCAAACGAAATTGTCCTATTAGGGCAGCATCATTCCATCCTGTTTCACAGGCAAGGCGACGAAAATCAATGACATAAGCCTCCACTGAGCGACGACCTTGACGTAAGGAACGAAGACCGTTCTCTGCAGTACTGGCCCGAAGTGGATCATCAAACATAGCTGCCATTGTATTGAGAAAAAGTGACCAGGTCTCTGTTACTGGGTTCTGAGATCGCAAGAGATTATGTGCCCAAGCTTGTGCCTCTCCAGTCAGCAATGATATCGTAGTATGAATTTTGACATAGTCACTATAATAAGTCCGAGGATTCAGAGAAAAAAGAAGTTCGCAAGAGGTCACAAAAGCCTGGAAATGATCTTGTCTACCTGAATACCGTTCCGGCATAGGTATACGTGGTTCTGGAACGTGGATTCCTTCTGATGGACCGGTAGGTAAGGTGGTTTGGAACGTTAGGAACTGTTCCTGGAGGTGCCGCTGTCCATTTTGAAGTTCTCTCATGGAGCAGGTGAGGGTATTCACCTGTTGTGACAGGGTATCCAATGCTCCTACGACATCGGCGAGCTCCATTGGTGGCTTCGCAATTCTGTCAGGGATCCCGGGTGCCGGGTACATGGAAGCCAGAGGGTTCAAGAAGAGATACGAAGTCGAGGTCACAAGCCAGGTCAGGATAGGAGAAATACTCGTGGTAAGGGGTCACTTTCCGGGTCAATACAATAAGGCAATCACTTAGGAAGGAAGGCTACACTAGGGAACTGTTCTAATTGCGAAGCGAGGAGGAACTGGTCTCTCAAGCCTAAATACCCACCAAGCTCCACCCCCCCACCTAGGACGCCAATGACGTCACGGACGTGCGCCGCAGCCCGGCCGCCATATTGGCGGAGCCTGGGCGCGCGCGCGTCCAGTCTAAGGCTTGCTCTGCGCCTGCAGCCTTGGGCTCCGTCGGAGGACCGCCGCAGGCGACCCAGGACCCGATCTCCCACCTCCCTGGGACCCCGGAGCCACCATGGAGGGTAAGTCGGGTCCCGAAGAACCGCCAGGCGTTCCCATAGGTCCCAGCCGTCCCCTCCGGGCACAGGCCCGATAAGAAGGGAGCGGCCGGACCGAACGCCGCGGAGCCCGCAACCCTGACACTTATTAAGTAAGGAAAAGCAACGCACACAAACAGGAGAATATAGAAAAAATATAAAATTTATTTACAACATGCCACGGATGGCAAACTGCCCAACAGGGGCACAAACAAACATAGGGGAGGAGGAGGCTGGTCTCACTGTCGCTCCAGGATGTCAGCGGCATTGTTGATATGCTCCCTTAACTCCTGGAGCAACTCCTGGATAGCATCTATGTTGGTGACAGCCAGGCGTAGCTCGCCGATCGCCATCCTATTCCTCATCCTGACTCTGGACCTGTCCGGTCTGGCTTCTCCTTCTATATATCCAATAAATGAAAGAAGGAAAATACAGTAAGTAAAGCAGGTTTCTATTTTTGACTGAAAGTCTTGAAAAAATATAACAGTAGTATATACCAGAGCTGGCGGCCTCCTGAGGCTCTGACTCCTCCTCCGACTCCTCCTCCTCCACCACCACCGTCAGCATCTCTTCCGGTGCTATATCTAAGAAATTAAAGAAATAAAAAATACAGTAAACAACAAAACTGATTTATTTTTGAACAAAAGTCGATGCAAAATACAACAGTAAAATAAAAACCTGGACTCGCGGCCTCCTGCTGCGGCTCCGGCTCCCTCTCTCCATCATCGCCCTGCTCCTCCTCTTCCTCCTCCTGCTCCTCTTGTGCTATACATAAAAAAAAATTATTAAAATGCAGTAAACAAAATTTTTTTCTGTTTTTGACCAGAAGTCATTGCAAAATAAAACAGTATATACCAGCGCTGGTGGTCGCCCGTGGCTCCCCCTCCTCCTCCACTGGGGCACTGGTGCCCGCCGGGGCAGATGCTGCCTTCTTCCTGTCTTCTGCCAAATCCAAAAAATAACACGTAAATAATGCAGACTGGAAAAAATGGTATATCTATACAATATATTGCCGAAAGTATTGAGACACCCCTCCACTACCCCACTACCAGCTTGACCCACCACTACTCCCATCTCATAGTTCTAAAGTCACAAAATATTTATTTATTTCCTCTGCACATAGACATATATTACCAGTCAATTATATATTTTTTCAGAAGTAAACATTACGTTTATTCAATAAAAACTATTATTTGTGTTGTGTGCGTACAAAGCGCATTGTGCTGACTGCTTTTAGTTATTTTATAGATGCCTCAGTTTCACTTTCAGTTTCTGTGAATAAAACTGTGCATATAGCAGAAACAACAGAAATCCGCCATTTTGTTTTGAAATTCGAAACCAAAGCATTCAATGACACTGCTGCAGCAAACTGAATTGCTGCGCTGCAACAATTCAGCAGCTGCTGAGGATGTATTGAACGCGGCTCTGTTTGGATGCACTTTCAGAAGAACTACATGTCCCATCCTACCACAGAGACGCAGAGATTTTTGTTGATGCGCAGGTGGGAGCCAATATTGGGCAAGCTGCGGGTCTTCTCGTATGCATCACTCAATCACAACAACCTCCCCCCCCAGCACACTACAGTACACACAGTGCCAAAAGAAATCCAGCATTGTAATTTCATCTACATACATCAAATGTCACAATTTTCACGAATACGTAAAATCACAAAAAAGAAGAGCTATGGCAAAAATGCATGTATGACGAGTCGTGAAAACGCAAAGCTATACACAATCACATTGCATGAAAAAAGGACTAGAGAAATCAACGTATTTCTGTGCACATTAGCACATGCAAGCACATTATTATTATTATACAGGATTTATATAGCGCCAACAGTTTGCGCAGCGCTTTACAATATAACATGACACTTACGTTTGGCTATGACGCGACGGATGTGCCTCAGCTGCTCCTGCTCGCGTGCCTTGAGGTCGGACCAGTGTTTTCGGAGCTGGTCCTTCGTCCGATCCTTCCCGAGCAGCTCCAGGATGGTGGTTCGGAGCTTGTCAAGGATACGGTCCTTGCGGGTGTTATTCTTCCTGCCGTAAGGGCCCTTACGGCAGTCATAATCTTTGTAATCAAAGATGCGGACCAGCTCCAACATCTCCTCAAATGCCATGTTACTGGCCCGCTTCTTCCTGGGTGGTGTCTCTGGGATGGAAGCAGATGAGGAGGTGTCCGAATGGGACTCGTCTCTACTTCTTTCAGCCATGATAAATAAAATCAATATTTTTTGGCCCGTCAAAAAATTTGTCAAAACTGGCTCAATAAAGTTCCGACATCCGCGCGCGCGCATGCGCGACCCGCGGACTAATCACATCCGACCTGATTACGAAGGAATTATCGTATCGACAGAATTATCGGATCATTGGAAAAAAACAAGTGATACGCATTTACAAATACAAAATTTACAGAATCAGCGATATAACCGATAATAGTTAAATATACGATGTCCAGAATTACTGAAATGGAACCGAAATCACGAATGGAACCGAAATCATGAATAGAGCGAAAATAAATTTCAATTTGACACATTTCAAGTCCATTTGAAAATTCCGAAAATATTTCGTTTCGACTCGGAAAACTTTTCGGATCTGTCGGTTTTCGGGTCCGATCCGATTCGGAAAATCGGCCTAATCCGAAAACACGAATCGGGAAATTTCGTGAAAATTCCGAAACCCGAAACGCACATCCCTAGTACGGTCTCGGCACTCGGCAACAGCTGTCATACCCTGTGGCAAGTTGGTGGCATATACCTCAGTATGGACCGGAGCTTTATCGGTTGGCTCTGCGGCAACAGATATTTCAGCAGTAAACAGAGTCTCGACAGTTGGCGCCGTAGTAGAAGACACTTTAGCTTGAACTGGAGTTACATTAACAGGCGGCGCAGCAACGAGCACCTCGACGGGAGCCAAGGTTTTGACAGCGGGCTCTTTGACATAGAGTGAAGCTTCAGCAGCGGGCAATGCAGTCTGGGTAAAGGTTTTCAGACTTTTCCCGTAACGAAAGCCTCAGGGTCTCCTGGCTCACCCTACGTTATGGTTATGGATGGAACAGTGTCATGGATTAACAGAGTCTGCAGGACGTAGACTCGGAAAACCCTGAGGGGGTTGATCATTCGTAGCTGAGAATATGTCACCAGACAAGCGGGTGGGATTTTTTAGGTCTGACAGGCACTGGCACAGTAGCTGGAGAAGAAACAAGCATGTCAAAATGAGGACTACGAGCTGTAGGAGTGATAGATACGTTAGTCTTATGTTTTACAGCTTCCTCATAACATTCCGGCTCTTCATCACTTGTTTCACACTCAGTCAGAAGGATCAGGTAAGGAACAGTTAAATGGTAGAAATCGCTCCCACGCGGGGCCAGCGCCAGACTGTTTTGTGCCCTAGGCAAGACCTGTTACTTGCACCCCCCAAAAAAAAATGAAAGCAACACATGAAACTATAATAAATTAACTGTATTAAACAAATATAAATTAACCCAATGGGAACCATGTACCATGTATGTCTGTGGAAAAAAATTCCCTTAACGCCCACGGAGGTATATAGCGCCGATCGTGAAGTTACTATCAGGGTCATTCAAAGAGAATTGAAAAGTCACTACACGTTCGGTAACTTTTTGTTCTCTTCAATTCGGTGCGATTTGGCGATCCCATTTTGGTGACCCTGCGGTGTATTCAGCAAGCACCACTGGGCCGTCGTAGTGCAGGGAAAAGTCGCCATAAACCCAACGAAGGCACACGGAAACCCGCAAAAACATTTGGATTAACCCGCCAAAAACGTCGGAGAAACCCGAGCAGGAGCCGATCACAGTGCAGAGCAGCTGCCGAAAAAAGCCGACACCGCAGACGAATGCAGTGGAAAAAAAAAAAAAAAGATTGCTTGAATGTTTGAAGAGTGAAACGCTGTTTGCAAAGAAACTACTGAACAAAAATGTCTGAAATTTACATAGAAGATCCAATGAATGAAATAAAAAAGGGCTGTTACAGAAGATAGGGTAAAAAAACAGATTTTTTTTTGGAAAAAAAATCCAGAAAATTGCTTAACCACTTGGCTGCTAAGGACGTGCTCAGCGCGTCCTGCCAAGTGTACCTCCTGTGTTATGGACGCGCTGAGCACGTCCTAGCACAGGAGGCAGCAATCAGCCGGGATTCCGGCTGATTGCTGGCCCTCCCGGTGCAGGCTGACATCTTGCATGTCACCCTGGCACTCCGGGACCCCGGGGGGGGGGAAGAGAGATGTCATAGCGGCGGCACGATGACATCTATTTCAGGCATCCCCCCGCAAGTCCTTCGGACCTCCCCTCCCGATCGCAGGGGTCCAGCGGCTAAAGGCAGGCATGGTTTGGAAGGGCACAGCCGGCCCTTCCAAACCGTGCCTGCCTTTAACCCCTTGGGTGCCAGATCACGATTCGGCGCTTAATCGTGATCCTCTCCCGGAGCTGGCCGACATCTTGGATGTCGGCCAAGCTTCCGGGAACTCCCCCTGACGACTGGCATCATCGTGCATAGCACGATGACGTCAGTCCTGGAGTTAACCCCTAGTTGCTACCAATGGTGGGGTTAATGTTTGGTATTGCTGGATCGGCCAGAGCATGGCCTTTCCAACGATACCAAATATGACTATGTAAAAGTAAAGAATAAAAAAATATTTTAAAAAAATAATAAAAAATAAATAAACACTTTTTGTTTTTATTTGTTAATGCAGCAATATTGTTCCCATTTCAATTATGTGAACAATGATGCAGCACTAACGATTTTTGTATGCGGTGCGTTAAAAATTGCGAAATTTCCCCCCCAAAAAAACGTAACGAGTCCCCATTTCTAATTTTTTTAACAAGTGCACCCCATAGAAAATATAACCGCAAACAATCGCATGTTAAAATGTGAAAAAAAACACACTTTACACATTGTAAATGATTGAAAATTCTAATTTTATTGCATTTTGTGTTATAATATACAGACAGGACAAGACGTATACATATAATAATGATATATTATGAATCTGCCGAGTCTGCTGGAAAGAACGATATATAATATGTCTGGGTCATATATTAAAATAAGGCTTCAAAACGCGGTTAAACAAGATGAGCGAAACCGGTAAAAATGAGCTCAGCACAGAGGCGGGAAATGGCTCAACAGCGAAAGGGTTAAAAGATCCTAAAAAAATCCATAAATAAAGAGACTTTTTACTGCAGAATATTATAATAAACAGTTTATTAGATATTGAATTAAAACGGGAATATTTTTAACATTGAAGCCTATGGGATTCGCCTGAATAAACCTGTCGAATGAAACCAAAGAACAGCACGGCAATTCGGCAACTTTTCACTGCTGGTTTTTGTTCTCTGAATAGACGAAGCATTGCTTTTTCATGCGGATTTCACTGTCCTCGAACAGGCACCGTATGTGCAGGCAATTCGCCAACATTTGGCGAACTGCCTGCTCTCTGGATAACCAAATGGCCAAGAAAGGTAACCGTACGCTGAATTTCAGCGTTCGGTTACCTTTCGGCACCCATTCTCTTTGAATAACCCTGTATGTCTGCCGGCATTCTTCAGTGTCTGAGCACTCCAGCAGAATAAAATGCTGGCACCCCCTGCATATATAAAATAATACATGTATACCCAGACCCCAGATACATGTATGCCCAGACACAGACCCCAGATACATGAATACCCAGACACAGACCCCAGATACATGAATACCCAGACACAGATCCCAGATACATGTATGCCCAGACACAAACCCCAGATACATGAATACCCAGACACAGACCCCAGATACATGTATACCCAGACACAGACTCCAGATACATGTATAGTCAGCCAGACCTGGAGAATACTTTATGGCTGAGCTCCTCCGTATTGGGTGATGTTTCACACATTCAGGTCTATTCACTAAAGGGTGAACTTTAGGAGAATTGGCAGAAGAAGAGAATAATCTAGAACAAACAGCCGATTTGGATAAATGGTAGAATTTTTCTGGTTTGGTGATTTTGACCCAGATTGTTCACTTCTGCAAATTCTCCTGACTTCACCGTTTAGTGAATAGACCTGATTGTGGTGTTTGAGACAAACCTCTTCCTGCTCACAAAGAACTACTAGAGTGGAGTTCAAAACACAGAAGACAATTCCTAACATTAAAGTGTCTCCAGCTCAGGTCACTGTACCCGTTCACTTACTGCTGCAGACAATATAATGGTCACAGAGTTAGTCTTTAGTGTTTGGAACTCTACTAGAGGGTTTGCTGTGGAGGATGGGTTTGCACAGACAGGAAGTTCCCTGGGAGAGAAGCCTTTGTTCATAGCAGAGAGCTCAGTGCTGAAAGGAGGATCCAGGCGGCAGGTCAGAGCTGCCTTTATGTCTCTTAATATAGAAATATTAGGGCAATTTGTCTTTAATAGATGTCATGAAAAGAGTAGACTCCGTGGGTTGGTTTATAGTTGTTGATTTATTCAGCATAACATCGGATAGCAGAGACACATACAGTACGTCCAGCTAGCATGGCATCCCAGCAGACACTGCCTGGTACCGCCCCCACCCTTCCTGTCATGTGACTCCGCTCTCTCCACATCTCCCCCTTTTAACGGTAAAACATACAAAATAAACAATGTAAAGATACAAGTAGATAAACAATGCTAACTTGGACATCGGGGTAGACTACCCTAGTCCACAGTGACTTTGGGATTATTCTGCCCATTCTTCAAGTCGCTGCTCTAGCTAAACATTAATCCCGGTAACGTTCCGGAGGCCTCACAACTCTACCACTCGAAGTCATCTTGCAAGAACCATCACCAAGTCCTTGAGAGGGTGGCTCTGGCTCCGCTGGAAGCAGCGGTACATCATGCCCAGAAACCACCTGCAGGGTAGACCCATTCCGTAAAACCGGAGAGTCTGGCTGTTGCGGTGTCAAGGTCTCAGCACTCAACTCCTCGGGTACCGGCTGAAGATGCCTTCTGTTGCGGCGAGCGACAGTTCCTCCTTCCGTGCGGATCACGTAGGACCTGGGCTCCGGAGAACGCTCCACAACTGTAGCCGGGGTTCTCCACCTCGTCTCATCATCTAGCTTAACCCGGACACTCTGCCCAGGGTATAGCACCGATAGTGGGTGAGTAGAATGTCATCTATCGTAAAAGAACCTGTAGTTCCGCTTCGCCACCTCGTCCCTCCTCCGAATATCCTCTGGAAGGACCGGAGAAGCCGGCAGGGAAGCATCCACAGAAGGCAAAGTAGTACGAATCTGCCGTCCAACATCAGCTGAGCAGGGCTACACCCTGTAGCCTGAACAGGAGCCGCTCTGTACGCCATCAGGGCCAAATAAGGCTCCGCCTGCCCCAAAATAAACTTAGCGGTCTGAACCGCTCGCTCCGCCATCCCATTAGCCTGCGGGTAATGCGGACTGGAAGTCGTGTGACGGAAATCGTAATCCTTCCCAAAAGAAGCGAACTCTTTAGAGGCGAACTTCATACCATTGTCACTCACCAACTCCGACGGGATACCCCACCTGGCAAACATGCTTTTCAGACGGACGATCACAGTAGCACTGGTCGCCTCACCCAGTGGCGCAAGCTCAAGGTATCTGGAGTAGTAGTCCACAACAACTAAGTATTTCCTCCCTTTTAGTTCGCACAGATCCGCAGCTATCTTCTGCCATGGACCCGCAGGTAAAGGGGTGGAAAGTAAAGGCTCACGTCTCTGTGTAGGTCGACGTTCTCTGCAGAAGGCACATCTCGAGATGAAATCAGCAATGTCAGCGCTAATCCCAGGCCACCACACAGCAGACGACGCCCTCTCTCTGCACTTGGAAACCCCCAAATGACCTTCATGAATCCGCCGTAGCATGTCTTGACGCAGACTTTTCGGAATAACAATGCGGTCTTGATAAAACACTAAGCCGTCCATTTCAGTAAGGTACGCTCTCTCGGACTGGAACGCACTCAGAGACCACCACGCAGCACGACTCTCCGGCCAGCTGTCTCTTACATAGCTGATAACTTCTTGAAGGACAACATCCAGGTGCGTCTCTCTCTTAATCTGTTCCAATCTCCCCGAAGAGATGGACTTGGAGGCTAAGATCGAATCCACATACACCTTCACGTCCGACTCTGTCGACGAATCGCCCTCAGCAGCCAGCGGGAGTCTGGAGAGGGTATCTGCCACCACCAGCTGTTTCCCCGGGACATGCACAGCTCTAACATTAAACCTAAGTAGTCTCATTAAGAGTCTCTGGCATCTCAGAGGCGCCTTGTCGATATCATAAGAATTAATGAGAGGAACTAGTGGCTTGTGGTCAGTCTCCAGACTGAACTCCTCCAAACCCACCAGATAACGGTGGAAGCGTTCGCAGGCCCAGACTCCAGCCAAACACTCTTTTTCAATTTGTGCATAACGTCTCTCTGCTGCTGTTAAGGTGCGAGAACAATAGGCAATAGGCTGTAGTTTACCCTCCTTCAGCTGCAGAAGGGCCGCTCCCAACCCGTAGCTACTAGCATCTGCGCTAACCACAGTCTTCTTGCAGGGGTCATAGTACCCCAACATCGGAGCGGATCCCAGCATGGACTTGACTCATGCTAAGGCCTCCTCCTGTGGAGGTCCCCATATCCAGGCGACATCTTTCTTTAACAATTCTGTGACAGGATGTAACACCGAGGACAACTCCGGTAGAAACTTCCCAACATAATTCACAAGGCCCAGTACTTGTCTCAGTTCATTCACATCGGAAGGGCTTTTCATTTTCTCAATAGCGAGAACCTTGCTGGCGTCTGGCTTAACCCCCTCCCCACTAATAATATGGCCAAAATAACACAGTTCTGGTTTCCCAAAGTGGCACTTCTCCTTATTTAGCCTCAGGCCAGATTCCTTGACGGTTTGCAGCACACAAAGCAGTCGCCGGTCGTGCTCCTCCTTAGTGGACCCATACACAAGGATATCGTCCATAACTACCACAGTACCCTCATGGTCTCTCAACAGGGAACTCATCTCTCTCTGGAAGATCTCCGGGCCGAAGATATCCCGAAGGGGAGTCTGCGGAAGCAAAACCGACCTACCGGAGTAATGAAGGTCGTCAGTTTCTGGCTCTCTGGGTCAAGGGGTATCTGCCAGAACCCACTGGAAGCGTCGAGCGTGGAAAAGAAGTTAGCCCCCGACAACTGAGGAGCAATATCTTCCAATGTCGGCATGACATATCTCTCCCTCCTAACGGCTTCGTTCAGACGTTTCAAATACACACAAATACGAACTTTCCCATTCTTTTTAGCGACCGGTACAATGGGCGCACACCAGTCAGTAGCTTCTGTGACCGCCTTGATAACCCCCATCTTTTCCATCCGCAGAAGCTCGCACTCCACCTTCGGCAAAAGCAGAAATGTAATCCTACGAGGCGAAGTAAGGCTATAAGGGACAGCCTCAGGTTTGAGCTTTATACGGACCGGCTCACAGTTCAGCAGCCCCAGGTCTCCAAACACGTCCTCAGTGACTTCGTACACTCTAGCAACAAGGCCCAGACTGCAGGCTGCTTTCCGACTCAGAAGGTTATTCACACACGATCCTCTGATCACGTGCACCCACATCGATATTTTCCGCTCCCGGTACTCACAGTCAGCAAGGAACCTGCCGATACAATCAATGCGACCTCCCGGACTATGAACTTGAATCGTAACCTTTTCCAGCTCCGGACGTCGAGGTAGCTTTGAGAATGTCACAAAGGAAATAACTGTAATGTCCGCTCCGGTATCAATCTTAAAGGCAACTCTTTCACCCAACATCGTGAGTGTAACACGCCAATCCTCGACAGAGCCGGACTGTTCAGTCACCGATCCTATAAAGGACAGTTCCGGCGTCTCCTGATCACTGTCCAGACACATCTCTCTCACAGACTCTGATTTACAAACCACCTCAAAATGGCCGGCGCGGTTGCACTTCCTGCACCTCTTGTCTATAGCAGGGCACCGCATCTTCATCTCGTGAGGGCGGTTACAGCGTGTGCAACGGGAACATGGTGTCCAACCGCTCCTGGGTCTGTCCGCTGCCTGCTGTCTGCCGCTTTTAACCCTTTGTGACTGGTGTATTTCTTCCACCCTGTTTTCTGACCTTAAGTCTGCACTTTGTTTCTTCACCAATTCACTCTGACGTGCAATCCGTATCGCCTCATCCAGTGTCAGCTTAGACTCCAGCTGCAACTTAAGTGAAACTTCCGAGTCTGCAATTCCGATAACCAGTCTGTCTCTGATCTGCTCCTCCTTAGCAGCGCCGAACTCACAGAACTCTGCCAACTGATAAAGGCTGCGCACAAATATTTCCACAGATTCTCCCTCACACTGGGCGCGCTTGTGAAAGCAGGCTCTCTCGTGAATCACATTCCTTCTGGGCACAAAATGGGCGCTGAGCTTATCCACGACTTTATCAAAGTCCATCTCTTCCCCAGCGCTGAACTGAAAAGTACCGTAAATCGGCTCCACGTCTCTCCCCATAGCGTATAAAAGGGAATTAACCTGCACCTCACCAGGCTCCTTATCCAGCTTCGAAGCGATCCTGAAGCGTGCAAACCTTTGGCGCCAAGCAGGCCATGCAGCAGGCTGAGAGAAATCGAAGGGTTTCGGAGGAGAGCACTTAGACATTTTCACAGATCAAAATGGATACGCAGGGAAACACTTCTGACACCATGTCATGAAAAGAGTAGACTCCGTGGGTTGGTTTATAGTTGTTGATTTATTCAGCATAACATCGGATAGAGGAGACACATACAGTATGTCCCGCTAGCTTGGCATCCCAGCAGACACTGTCTGGTACCGCCCCCACCCTTCCTGTCATGTGACTCCGCTCTCACCACAGATTCGTTGGGTAAAGCCGGACGTTCTGGTAAAAGTTCCATGTTTAAAGTTGAATTGTATAGTTAAGCCGCTGTTCCGGGGCAGGGAAATTCTCCCCTCGAGAAGGGATTCAGTTCGTCAGGCGAATCCCATAGGATTCAATATAAACAATTTTTTTATTCAATCGTCTATTATTTTCATCCGCAGCAAAAGCCTTTTTATGTTTTTTTTATTTTTGGGAATTTGTAAGTATTGCTTTATATTGTTTTGGGTAGAATTTTTGATTCCCAAATTTTTAAGAAGACGAGGGGTGGGGTTTTCCTGCTGAACGCGGCATTTTGTTTTTTATTCAGGCCAGCTGCGTTCAGCGGTGCTAGCCTTGGTGCTGAAACCCATTTCAGCACCAGGGACAGGATTTGTTCCCCCTGCTGCATTTGGCAAAGGGTTTTCATGGTTTTTTTTTCTTGCATTAAATCTGTTTTTTTATTTGAATTCCCTGGTAAATGCTGCGATTTCCTTTTGCATTCCTCAGTGTCTGGTTTAGTGAATAACCCCCCACCCTCTCGCTTCGCCTGCTTGTGTCATTTCGGGTGGTTTATTAGATAATTTGGGACACTCTGAGAAGTGAATCGAAATCGGAATATTTCCCATTTAAATAACCTCCTGCGTGAGACCGAAAGACTGAAATTCTTACTTTTTGACCTGAAATGTGTTAAATATTTCTCCAGGCTTCTGCATTTAGTGAATAAGCCCCCAGGTGAAGTTGGCCTGTGTCTATTACTTGGTGGCTTTGTGTCCTCCCAGGCAGGTGAGGGGTTAAAGTGCATCCCGCAGTGACTGGTACCCTGAGCAGTGCGCTGCGGCTGCTTTATGATGCAGTGATTTCCGAGGCGCTGCAGCAGCTGAGTCGGCAGAAGCTCCTGGAATTTGCTCGGCACATTCTGAGCGGGAGGAATTACAGCCGTTACGATACATTTTACATAGAAATTGGAAAGAGACGTTCCTCTTGGTGGCGTGCGCCCGCTGGCTGCTGGAAGAACCCCCTATAAGAATAGTGGTAACATTACACCTTCAAAATACATGACGGGAAATTGTGGATAACGTGATTGATCACACAATGCGAGAAGGTATTGAAACCTAATTATACATAGAATGCTGATCCACTGAACTGCTCAGACGCATCACAAAGCATCGGTGACAACAAATTTTAAACGCACCTTTATTGGGGCATAGAGCCAATAATAAAAACCAAAATCAATATGACACAAAAATCTACGTATTGAACTTACATGGACACGTCCATATGTGACCTCATCCAAACCTACTGATCCTGGTATATAAACTGGAGAGACAATGCTCAATAGGAGACCAATGAACACATAGAAATGAAAGATTGGAGCAGAAAACGTCAATATGGGTATATATATATATGTCCCACAGAGAGGTATGCAGTATTAGAGGACATATACACCACCCCAGTCCCTATAATGCCATGTCAAAGAAATAAGTTGTGAATTGGCTGTAGATGGATACTTAGACGTATATCTCCAGCGCAGTAAAACAGCCACAACATCCGTGCTACAATTGGTATAAAAAGCGCTAAATAAGGGAGATTTGGGGGTAAGGGTTTGCTGCCACAACAGGAACGCACCCGACACGCGTTTCGCCTTTCACCGGCTCGTCAGGAGTGCTGGGAATGCGAAGGAAAGGAAGACCCCGAGTTACGTGTGAGTTATGTGCAGCGAAGACCCCGAGTTACGTGTGAGTTATGCGCAGCACAGACCCCGAGTTACGTGTGAGTTATGTGCAGCACAGACCCCGAGTTACGTGTGAGTTATGCGCAGCACAGACCCCGAGTTACGTGTGAGTTATGCGCAGCACAGACCCCGAGTTACGTGTGAGTTATGTGCAGCACAGACCCCGAGTTACGTGTGAGTTATGTGCAGCACAGACCCCGAGTTACGTGTGAGTTATGCGCAGCACAGACCCCGAGTTACGTGTGAGTTATGCGCAGCACAGACCCCGAGTTACATGTGAGTTATGCGCAGCACAGACCCCGAGTTACGTGTGAGTTATGCGCAGCACAGACCCCGAGTTAAGTGTGAGTTATGTGCAGCACAGACCCCGAGTTACGTGTGAGTTATGCGCAGCACAGACCCCGAGTTACGTGTGAGTTATGTGCAGCACAGACCCCGAGTTACGTGTGAGTTATGCGCAGCACAGACCCTGAGTTACGTGTGAGTTATGCGCAGCACAGACCCCGAGTTACGTGTGAGTTATGTGCAGCACAGACCCCGAGTTACGTGTGAGTTATGCGCAGCACAGACCCCGAGTTACGTGTGAGTTATGCGCAGCACAGACCCCGAGTTACGTGTGAGTTATTTTTTTGAATGTAAAAGTTTTTTATTGGAGTTCACACATATAATGATACAACATTGCAGAAATGATGAAACTTCGGAGATCAAAAACATAGATTCCTATCATTGACAATAGGCAATGCAAATGAAGCCTCAGTATTATCTGATATAAGGTCATTAGTGCGGTCTCCATTTTCCACAAACAGATATAATCCTAAACTAACATAAAACACTAAACACGGCAGCACTACAGTCGTACACAGTGAAATATCTTATATCAAGGTTCCTGACTCGACAAACACCCTCCACCCCTCCCATGTATCATCAAACTGGCACATTGAGTTATTCGCGCTGTGGAACATTTCTTCATATTTACAAACACTTTCAAGGGTCATCATAACTTCTTTCATAGATGGGCAGAATGAGGAACGCCAATGTCTTGCAATCACCGTTTTTGCTGTCCCCAGTACCATAGAGATAAACCTCCTATGACGGATCTGAATAGTAATGGGTATGATATGTAGGAGATACATTTTCGGGCATAGTGGGAGTCTAAGTAAAGTGCAGTGAGAAATTAGTCTACTGATTTTAACCCAATAACCCCCCAACGCGGGGCATAACCAAAAGGTATGAAGTAGGGAACCGAGGCCGGTAAGGCATCTCCAACAGAAGCCGGTATTCCCCGAGATATGGGCCAAACGGGTTGGTGTTAGATACCATCTGCACAGTAATTTAATATGGGCCTCACGTAGATTGGTGCTTCTAGAATATTTGTATATTGTGTCCATGGCATATGACCAGTCATCTACGGAGAGCGTGAAAGCTAAATCTTTTTCCCATTTAACCATATAGGGTAATTTTTTAGGTGGGTTCGGGGTTAAGAGACTGTCGTAACAGAGAGATAGCGGTTTCTTTTGACATTTCTTCCCCATACACAGTTTGTGAAAAGCTGAAAGGTTCGTAGGTGTAAAAGAGGTCAGGCCCTTCTGGTGTAGAGCGTGCTTCACACGTAGGTAAGAAAAACAGTCACTCAATGGGATGGCAAACTCCTGTACCAAGTCTGGAAAGGGTTTCAGGGAGTGGGGTGTAAAGAGCTGCCACACATGCGTCAAGCCGCGCAAAAACCAAGAATCTAAGTTTAAGTCTGGAATATAGCGGCACAGAACTCTGAGCGGGGCGAGATATAATAAGTCATAAGGCCGTACCAACGGGCGACCCCACTGACGCCAGGACGTGAGGGAAAGCATTGAGGCGGGTAGTAAACCCATGGTGCTATTTCTAGGAAGGAGTGGAAGCCACAACAGGTCGTGAAGTTTGTATGGGAAAATCATGGCGTTCTCCAACTGTAACCATAGAGGTGTTTCTTTGAGATGCATCGACGACAACAATTGGGCTAGTAAGGCTGCTTTATAATACGATTGTAAATCCAAAAAACCCAACCCTCCTGTACGTCGCGGCGCGATGACTGTAGAGGCCGATACTCGAGGGGGCTTCCCTTTCCAAATGTGCGCATGCAGCAGTTTTTGCAGCCGGAGCAATAAATGCGCCGGTATAAAAATTGGAATGTTTCTGAAATAATATAAAATTTGGGGTAAGATACTCATCTTTATGGCCGCCATACGTCCCAGCCAGGAGGATTCGTTTGTGCTCCATGTAGAGAGCTGCTTCTCGATGGAGTTCAAAAGTGGCACGAAATTTTCCTTTAGGATGGTGCCTCGCGATTTAGTAAGGGAGATTCCCAGGTATTTTAAAGAGGTGGAGCGCCAATCAAAAGGGTACGTGCTACGCAAGGAGCTAAGGGATGAAGCTGCAATATTTATGGGGAGAGCTTGTGTTTTACTCACATTATTTTTATAGTAAGATAACGCGCCAAATCTGTCTAGGAGGCAAAACAGGGGAGGGAGCGATGTCTCCGGGGTGGTCAAAAAGAGCAGTATGTCATCAGCGAAAAGTGCCAGTTTGTGCTCCCCATGCGGGGTCGGCATACCTTTGATCGTCTGGGAGATTTTAATCTGCAGCGCTAAGGGTTCTAGAGCCAGAATAAATATTAGCGGGGATAACGGACAGCCCTGTCGGGTGCCATTGGTTATGTGGAAATAAGAGGATAGAAATCCCGATGCCAAAACTTTTGCCGATGGGGCGGAGTAGAGGGCCATAATACTGTGTACAAATTGTGCTGGCAGACCAAACTTTAGTAACACCAGCCGCATATACCCCCAGTGTAGGCGATCGAACGCCTTTTCGGCGTCCAATGCCAGCAGGAGTCCGGAGGTATTAGTCCTATGGGCCAAATCAATTATATCATAAAATCGTCGGGTATTGTCACACGTCTGGCGGCCTGGGACAAAGCCGGTTTGTTCAGTTGCAATCAATGATGGAAGTAGGGGGCCCAGCCTATTAGCTAGTAGTTTAGCATACAATTTGGCATCTACGTTCAACAGGGATATAGGGCGGAAGTTGGCACAATGTGTCGGGGCTTTACCAGGCTTGGGCAGGGTTACTACCGTTGCTTGCAACATCTCCGGAGGGATAATGCCAGTGTTCTTAATGTCATTAAAAAACAGGGTAAGAGTCGGAACTAGTGAGGATGCAAATACCTGATAATACAGATTCGTAAATCCGTCGGGGCCAGGAGCTTTATTTTTTGGAAGTGCCTTAATAGCCTTAAGCACCTCCTCCTCTGTAAACGCGGTAAGCAAATCTGTAGCTTGAGAGGGAGGGAAGATGCGCCGCTTGGAGAAAGAGATCTATGTCAGCCTGGGTAGGGGACGGTACGGTGTGATCCAATCCTAGGTTGTACAGGGAGGCATAATAACGTGCAAATTCATCAGTAATGTGGCCGGATTATAAATTTTGACATTATTAGCATCCAATAGGTACGGTATGTTGGTTTGCATTCTTTTCCCTTTCAGTTTGGACGCCAGCAGTTTCCCCGATTTATTCCCTTGGGTATAATGAGCATAGTTAAGCCGTCTAATTGAGCGTGCCGTGACTTGGAGCATCAGGTGCTCCAACTCGCGGCGCTGCGCAGTCAATTGAGCGGTAATGTGAGGGGTGGGCGAGGCTTTATTCTGGGTTTCTAGGTCAGTGATGCGTCGTGTAAGAGCAGTCATCTGAGCATTTAGGCGTCTTTTACGCTGCGCTCCTTTCTGTATAAAATGTCCTCGCAACACTGCTTTGTGGGCCAGCCAAACCAACGCTGTTGCAACGTCCCCAGTTACATTTGTCATAAAATACTCCTGGAGGAGTTGTAACGTTGTTTGCACGTCCTCTCTGTCTACAATGAGTGAGTCATTAAGTCTCCAATTCCCCATCCCCCTCAGTGGAAAGGCAGCCTCAAAAGTGAGCGTGAGCGGAGCATGGTCAGACCACGTAATGATGCCAATGGTCGCCTCCAGGAGACGAGACAAGGCTGAACTATGTATCAAACACAAGTCAATTCTACTATATGAGGAGTGGACATGAGAAAAGTAGGTGTAGTCACGTGTGTTGGGGTGACATATCCTCCACGTATCATATAGGTCAAATGATTGCATGAATTCCCGTAGTTGTTTACTAGAGGGCGGGGGGGAGCGGGAGTGGGGGCGGGGTTGGCTCGTCTGAGTGTCAACTTCGGGGTCAGGAGTGCAATTAAAATCCCCACATAGGAACATCGTACCACTAGACATTTTTTCCACTCTACGAAAAGCTTTCCGCAGATAAGAAACCGGGTTATCATTAGGGAGGTATAAATTAGCTATAGTGACCGGTAACTCGTTCAGCGTACCCACAAGAATCACAAGGCGGCCCATCGGATCAACATACTGAGCCGAACACACAAAGGTCCAATCTCTATGAAACATAATCGAGACGCCTTTGGACTTTGTCGGAGCAGTGGAATGGTAGGCCTCAGTGTACATACGCGATTTCAAAAATGGAGGACGCCTCTTACAGAAATGGGTCTCTTGCAAACAAACAATAGCCGGTTGAGATTTATGCAGGTCACGAAATAAAGCATGGCGTTTGTACGGAGTGTTCAAACCCCTAACATTTAAGGAATAAATCTGGAATTGGGGTTTACTCATTTGTGGTTACGCCCAGCCCTCTAGAACTCACAGCGGACAGTGAAGACAACCTCCTCAGGAGGATGGAGGGATTCCCCTGCACATAATAGCACCTGTAACCGTGTAACCTAGTGCATGCCGAACAAACAAACAATACATACATTACATACACAGGTCGAACCAAAAAGAAACAAAAAGAAGGAGAAAAATAAAAGGCAGGAAAAAAATAAAAAATAAAGAAAAAAACGACCAACTTCAGAGAAAAAAAAAAACTGCACTCCATGAGCGCAGCTGAATGGAGTCAATCAACACAGCAGATTGGTATAAGTAGAAAACAAACTGTCAAGAAAACTCCAGTAGGGGAAACAACAGTCCCAACTCTACCTGAGAAGGACCGCGCCAATTCACAGGCCATTGGAAGGCCTCGGGGCATTGCCGATTAAGAGACCAGAACAGGCCCCCATGAGCGCCCAGTTGAGGTAGATCAAAACAAAAAAAAAAAAAATGGGTCAGTCCAGCATCCGTGGAAGAGTTCTGACGCCCAAGAAGACGGGAAGCAGCATGGCAAAGTGGTAGGAGCACGCCCCAGTGTTGGATCCTACAGGGCCAGAGCCTCATTTCGGTCAAATCCGATGCCACTCCGGAGAAACCTTCAGCGGCGAAGATGATTCCTCCCTGGGGGGAGTAAACTCCGACACAACTTTCCAGTCGGTCAACAGACGCATGCCAGTGAGGGGATCAGGGATAACGTGCAATACTCCCTCCCGCCATAACAAGATCTTTGTGGGGAATCCCCAGCGATACGCCATGTTGTGATCACGTAAAATTTTCGTGAAAGATGAAAATTCCCTTCTTTTAGACATGGTAGCCGTTGACAGGTCAGCGTAAAAAGAAATTTCAGCATACGGAGAAGGCAGAGGCATAGATTTCCGTGATGCTCTCATTAACGCTTCTTTAACATGGAAGAAATGCACCCGGACTAGAACATCTCTAGAAGCTGAGGGCGGCAGGTTCTTAGCGCGTGGTAATCTGTGTGCCCGATCCATCAGGAAATCCTGGGACGAGTACGTTGGGACAAGGATCTGGAAAAGTTCCAATATATAGGGCTGAAGGTCAGCAGGATTTACTGCCTCTGGAATACCCCGGATCCGTACATTGTTACGCCGCGAGCGATCCTCCAGATCGGCCAATTTCGTCGCCATGGCATCATGTGCAGTCTGCAAAACTATATGACGGTCCACTAAATCGTTATGGGCCAAACATAGGTCGTCTGTCTTAGCCTCCAATGAGTCTGTCCTCTCACGCAGATCTTGTACATCGCGCCTCAGCTTCTGCAGCGCCTCTTTAAGATCCGTTTGAATAGTAGCTCTAAGTTCTTGCAGCATGGCATGGAGTCTGCTTTCTGAAGGTGGTAAGCTGTCAGACATGCAGGGTGGGCCTGCTACGGCCGCTTCCATGGTGAAGGAGCAAACAGAGGAAGGAGATCCGCCATCTTGGGCCTCACGAACCCGGTCTTTTTTTGCCGATTTTGCCGGTTCCAACGCTCGTTGCGCCTTAGGGGGCACCATCTGGAGGCTAGGAGATGTCACCCAGCTGTGGGTGAAGTTTCAGCCCCGGGGTTGCTGTAATTTAGCCGCAGGAGTTAAAAGTTTAGCGCTGGTCACAGGAGCTCACCTCACATGCGACCGCGCGCTGCAACGTCCGGCCACGCCCACCGTTACGTGTGAGTTATGTGCAGCACAGACCCCGAGTTACGTGTGAGTTATGTGCAGCACAGACCCCGAGTTACGTGTGAGTTATGTGCAGCACAGACCCCGAGTTACGTGTGAGTTATGCGCAGCACAGACCCCAAGTTACGTGTGAGTTATGTGCAGCACAGACCCCGAGTTACGTGTGAGTTATGCGCAGCACAGACCCCGAGTTACGCGTGAGTTATGTGCAGCACAGACCCCGAGTTACGTGTGAGTTATGTGCAGCACAGACCCCGAGTTACGTGTGAGCTATGTGCAGCACAGACCCCGAGTTACGTGTGAGTTATGCGCAGCACAGACCCCAAGTTACGTGTGAGTTATGTGCAGCACAGACCCCGAGTTACGTGTGAGTTATGCGCAGCACAGACCCCGAGTTACGCGTGAGTTATGTGCAGCACAGACCCCGAGTTACGTGTGAGTTATGTGCAGCACAGACCCCGAGTTACGTGTGAGTTATGTGCAGCACAGACCCCGAGTTACGCGTGAGTTATGTGCAGCACAGACCCCGAGTTACGCGTGAGTTATGTGCAGCACAGACCCCGAGAAACGCGTGAGTTATGTGCAGCACAGACCCGGAGTTACGCGTGAGTTATGTGCAGCACAGACCCCGAGTTACGTGTGAGTTATGTGCAGCACAGACTCCGAGTTACGTGTGAGTTATGTGCAGCACAGACCCCGAGTTACGTGTGAGTTATGCGCAGCACAGACCCCGAGTTACGTGTGAGTTATGTGCAGTACAGACCCCGAGTTACGTGTGAGTTATGCGCAGCACAGACCCCGAGTTACGTGTGAGTTATGTGCAGCACAGACCCCGAGTTACGTGTGAGTTATGTGCAGCACAGACCCCGAGTTACGTGTGAGTTATGCGCAGCACAGACCCCAAGTTACGTGTGAGTTATGTGCAGCACAGACCCCGAGTTACGTGTGAGTTATGTGCAGCACATACACTAGTGTTTGTCCATAGAAAGTGAAAAGGCGTCTCCTTTGTGTGTTTGAATCATGTGAGGAAGCAGTTCCTCAGGGAGTGGCTGGTCATTGTCCTCTCCTGTGGGGGGGGGGATCTGTCCCAGCCCATCCCTTTGTATGTGTTATGTGTTTGTACCAGATATCTGCTATCTTTATGTACCAGGAATAGACAGGTATGGGGGGGGGGGCTCCTATGTTTTCTAAGCGCTCCCAGAGGTGTCATTACACATTGTGTTGTTATTGTTCAGGGTTGGCTGTCTGTGGGGCTGGTTTATAGACAATGTATAAGCTGTTTGTGTTCATTGTGTTTATCTGTCTCTGTGCTGTATCTATACCAAGCCTTGGCTGTATCTGGATACCTGGGTAACATTGATCCGGCGTCTGAGCAATTCTAGGCAGCGCTAATAACGCAGGTACACAGCCAGGGAACAGGAGTCTCTTACAGTCTGTCCCTCTCTCACCCTGTGCTTCATGTCTGTCCCTGTGCCTCATGTCTGTCCCTGTGCCTCATGTCTGTCCCTGTGCCTCATGTCTGTCCCTGTGCCTCTGTCCTAATGTCTGACCATCCTGGCTGATTAAGCTTAGAGTGATGATGATGATGACAGAAAAATAAAAGTTGTCCAGATACTGAATCAGGAAGTGCTGCAACTGTTTTCTTCTTGCTCGTTCTTGTCTCCTGTTAGTGACTTTTTTATCTTCCCTTTTGTATCATTAACCCCTTACCTCTGGACGGGTTGTTCCCTGCAGGCGGGTATAAACACCGGCGGGGCGTACTAGTATGCCCGGCTCTCCAGCTGCTGCAGCCCATAAACGTCAGAAGGGCCTGCTATCCTGTCCCCACAGCGTTCAGATCCACCTGCCAAGGGCCTGCCATTTAAATGGTTAAAATGTGTTTTTTTTTGTTTGTATTGATGTGGGATTATATGTAACTCCTGCCTCTCCTTTAACCCCTGTAGCTCCATCCACTTTGTCCTTTGTGTCCTGAGCCCTGTGAGGCGGCAGATCCAGCTGGTGAATCCAGAGAGGAGATCCAGGCTGAGGGTGCTGGGAGTGAGCGGCTTCTTGTAAGTAAATGCATATATTGCTGATTATAAGCTGTATCCGCTGTATAATGATGTGTGTGAATTCAGCAATGAAATGTCTCCCAGCCATGGGAATAAGGCGGCGCTTAGTCTATAAGAAGCCCCTGTGTGACAATCACTGATATGGAGCTCTCTGGCAGGAAATGGGTTATTTGTGCCCTATTGGTAAGTAAAGGGTTAAATGTTACAGGAAAGAGCTGAATCTTTGCCAGACAAGAGGTTAAATGTCTGGAGTGGATATAAAGCACTAGTGAGCCTCAATCAATCGTGACAAATTGGAAACCATAGCCGTGCACAGGGGGTGTGCTTAGTGTGCCCAGACACACCCTAATGGTGGGTGAAGAGGTCCTCTTTCATCTCCCATATTGCCATTTTCTATTTCCCTTTATCTGGTTCATGATGAATAGCATAAAATCTGCCGGTATCTCTGTATTACAGGCTTGTTATTTCTAATGCAAAATCTTCTAAACATGATTTTAAATTAATAAACGTTCCATGTGTCACACCCCGGCGCAGTGGGCTGCGCACGCTAATGTTGAAAATCCTCTCATCCGTTTGAAACACGACGCCAAAATAGACTTAAAATTAGAGGGTTTTTCTCCAGTACCTGTTGGAGTCGTTGAAATTTGTATCGGCACCTACAGGGAAGGTGATGTCTTTGTCACCTCTATTACTGCCCTTCTTCGTCATTACTTATGCCCCTCCCCCTTCTTTCTGTGACTGCCTGACACTACTGGAATTGAGGGGTGAGATACCATCAGCATAATGACCTCACCTGCCCAACCCTCATGTTATTACACAAAGTCTATACCGCTACTAGAAACTGTATTCTTTTGCAGGAGTACAGCAAGAGTCTGAAAATGTCTGCAGGAGTAATTTATGAAGAATCGGTATCATATGTCGAAGAAAACCTCATAAAGCCTCTGTCCGTAAAGCAAGAGGAAATAATCAAAGATGAAACTCTGGATTTCCTAGAAGACCAAAAAGAACCAGAGAGTTCCAAGCTGTCATATGGGACTGTCCAAAAAAATGAATATTATTCAGACCTGATGGTTCATTCTGAATTTACAAATTCTGTCTCTTGTGGGTCAGAACTTCCCCGAACTCACACAGCTCATATTGGAAGAAAAACATTTCAATGCCATGAAAGTGCAGAATGTTTAAGCACAAATGCAAGTCTTCGTATACACAGGAGAGTTCACATAGGAGACAAGATGTTTGCATGTTCTAAATGTGGTAAATGTTTTAGAACAAAGAGTACTCTTACTGTACATGAGAGAATTCATACAGGAGAGAAGCCATATGCATGTTCTGAATGTGAGAAATGTTTTAAATCAAAAGGTGAGCTTACTTCACATGAGAAAATTCATACAGGAGATAAGCCGTTTGCATGTTCTGAATGTGAGAAATGTTTTAGATCAAAGTTTAGGCTTACTGTACATGAGAGAATTCATACAGGAGAGAAGCCATTTGCATGTTCTGAATGTGAGAAATGGTTTAGAACAAAGCCTAATCTTACTGGACATGAAAGAATTCATACAGGAGAGAAGCCATTTCAATGTTCTGAATGTGAGAAATGTTTTAGAACAAAGCATGACCTTACTGTACATGAGAGAATTCATACAGGAGAGACGCGGTTTGTATGTTCTGAATGTGAGAAACGTTTTCAAACAAAACATGACCTTACTGTACATGAGAGAATTCATACAGGAGAGAAGCCGTTTGCATGTTTTGAATGTGATAAATGTTTTAGATCAAAGTTTAAGCTTACTGTACATGAGAGAATTCATACAGGAGAGAAGCCGTTTGTATGTTCTGAATGTGAGAAATGTTTTAAATCAAAAGGTGAGCTTACTTCACATGAGAAAATTCATACAGGTGAGAAGCCGTTTGCATGTTCTGAATGTGAGAAATGTTTTAGAACAAAGCATGACCTTACTGTACATGAGAGAATTCATACAGGAGAGGCGCCGTTTGTATGTTCTGAATGTGGGAAATGTTATCGTACAAAGTTTAAGCTTATTGAACATAAGAGAATTCATACAGGAGAGAAGCCGTTTGCATGTTCTGAATGTGAAAATTGTTTTAGAACAAAGAATAATCTTACTAAACATGAGAGAATTCATACAGGAGAGAAGCCATATGCATGTTCTGAATGTGAGAAATCTTTTAGAACCAAGCCGAATCTTACTGTGCATGAGAGAATTCATACAGGAGAGAAGCCGTTTGCATGTTCTGAATGTGAGAAGTGTTTTAGAACAAAGCGCGAGCTTACTTCACATGAGAAAATTCATACAGGAGAGAAGCCGTTTGCATGTTCTGAATGTGAGAATTGTTTTAGTTTAAAGAGTAATCTGACTGATGAAGCTTGCAGTCTAAGCAAGAGAAACGCGTTTCGGTAGCCCCAGTGTTTTTATTGTTTTTTATTGTTTTATTCATTTTTAATTGTAATAAATTGCGATTCCCAAAACCAGTTATCCTACTATATTTATCGACATCGAGTGGATATTCTCCTTTACCAGCCTTTTGAATTTTTGGCCACCCATAGTTTAATAGTATCCAACAAGCGGCTAATACTTTGAAAGTTCCTGGTTTCGTTCCAGCAAGAGATCCGTGGAACAGGTGGGACCATCCTTAAAATGCTCCAAAGTCCAAATACTGAGCCACTTACTGGGAGGCTCGTTAAAGTGTGAGTAGACTGGCATATACTACACTACTGATCTTTCTATTATTGGTATTGTGCCATGTGCTGTTGTTTTGTCTTTCCAAATTGAGGTTCAAGCCATCAACAGGAGACAGAATATATTCGACAACACTCTACTGATGGGAGGAGCCCCCCATAGAGGCTCAGAGGCGGAAAAAAAGAGCCTGTCGGCCCTCTATTTGTGAGTGGCCCTTCCTATCGAGTATAGACTTAATTTGATACTAATGTGTGTAACAATACTGCGCAATTAGTTTCCTATCTCTCTTATAGTGACTATACGTATATACGCTGATCTTCTCAAGAATTGTGACGTCTCCTGAGAACGGATACTTACCGGATCTTTTCTTTGCGCTCCCTTGCAATTAAGTTTGTATTTTTGTGCATTATATGTGGGTGAGGGATACACCTCTGGTGAGCTGCATGCCCATAAATCACCTATTATAAGAATAATAACTATAGCGCCAAACACATTTAGCACTGTAAGGTGTTGACCACTCCATAAAGAGTAATCTTACTACACATTAGAGAATTCATACAGGAGAGAATCCGTTTGCATGTTCTGAATGTGAGAAATGTTTTAGAACAGGGTCAGGGTTATCCAAAGAGATTCGAAAAGTCACCGCACGTTCGGTGACTTTTCGTTCTCTTCAATTCGGTTCCTTTTGCCGATTGCATTTCGGTGACCCTGCGTGTATTCAACAAGCACCACAGGGTCCCCGAATTGCAGGGAAAAGCTGCCGCAAACCTGACGAAAACTAACCGAATGCACGCTGAAAACAAGCAAAAACATCTGGATTAACCTTCGAAGAAAAAGCCGAACAGGAGCCGAACAGGAGCCGAAAAGGAGCCGAATCACACAGAGCCGAAGCAGCTGTGACGTAGAGGAGGCAGTGAATAAATTAGAAAAACCGTTTGTATGAATCTGGGAAAAAGAAACGCTGTTTGCAAAGAAACTACTGAGCGAAAATGTCTGAAATTTTCACAGGAGGTCCAGGGAATGATAATAAAGAGGGCTGTTACAAAAAAAATAAGTAAACTAAAAAAAAAAAAAAAAAATCAGAAAAATGCTTAAAGTATCCTAAAAAATCTATAAATAAAGAGACTTTTTGCTGCAGAATTTTATAATGAACGGTTTATTAGATATTGAATTAAAACAGGAATATTTTTAACATTGAAGCCTATGGGATTCTCCTGAATAAACCTGCCGAATTAAACCACCGAATGGCAGGGCATTAGGGGAACCTTTCACTGCTGGTTTGTGTTCTCTGAATAGCCGAAGCAGTGCTTTTTCATGGGGATTTCACTGCCCTCGAACAGGGACCGAACAGGCGCCGTATGTGCAGGCAATTCGCCAGGATTTGGCGAATTGCCTGCTCTCTGGATAGCCGAATGGCCAGGAAAGGTAACCGAACGCTGATTTTCAGCGTTCGGTTACCTTTCTCAAGCAATTCGAATCTCTTTGGATAACCCTGGGTATTTCAAAGTGATCCGAATTGCTTGAGAAAGGTAACCGAACGCTGAAAATCAGCATTCGGTTACCTTTCTTGGCCATTCGGCTATCCAGAATAAAGGCAATTCGCCAAATCCTGGCGAATTGCCTGCACATACGGTGCCTGTTCGAGGGCAGTGAAATCCCTATAAAAAAAACACTGCTTCGGCTATTCAGAGAACACAAACCAGCAGTGAAAGGTTCCCGAAATGCCCTGCCATTCGGTGGTTTAATTCGGCAGGTTTATTCAGGCGTATAGGTGTATAGGCTTCAATGTTAATAATATTCCTGTTTTAATTCAATATCTAATAAACCATTCATTATAAAATTCTGCAGTAAAGAGTCTCTTTATTTATCGATTTTTTTCGGATATTTTAAGCTTTTTTCTGGATTCTTTTTTTCCTTTCTATGTTTACTTATTTTTCTGTAACAGCCCTTTTTATTATCATTCCTTGGATCATATGTAAATTTCAAACATTTTAGCTCAGTAGTTTATTTGCAAACAGCGTTTCAATTTTCAAACGTTCAAGCAAACTGTTTTGCTAATTTATTCACTGCCTTCGTCTGCGGTGTCGGCTCTTTCCGGCGGCTGCGCTGCGTGTGATCGGCTGCTGCTCAGGTTTTTCCGGCGTTTTTGGCGGGTTAATCCAGATGTTTTTGGGGGTTTTTGGCGTGCATTCGCCGGGTTTTGCGGTTAGTTTTCGTCGGGGTTGCGGCGTCCTTTCCCTGTAATTCGGGGACCCTGTGGTGCTTGCTGAATACACCGCAAGGTTGCCGAAATGGGATCGGCAAAACAAACCGAAGAGAACGAAAAGTCACCGAACGTGCGGTGACTTTTCGATTCTCTTTGAATTACCCTGAAAGAGTAATCTTACTGCACATAAGAGAATTCATACAGGAACATAGGTGTGTGCAGCCTATTGCATTAGGGTGTGCACCCAAAAGTTCAAACACATATTCACGCACCCTTATGCAAACATACACAGACGCACACTCAGCATTCAGCCAAAATATATCATTACTATAGGGGTCATTCACAGAGTGCGGAAATGTCGCCGACTGTTGTTCCCCACACTAAGGGGAATTCACCATTCACAGCAGGGCCCCCAAAGTGCAGGGATTCAACCACTCACAATAGGAACCAGGATGCCGTGATCAGGCGGAGGTGACTGCGAGAGGACAGCGAGGGAGCGCAGGGACCGTTATGTATCAACCCAGGTGGGGCTCGGGGTTACTGCTTTCAATATTGAAATTTAACCCCGACCCACATTCAGAAAAACCACCAGGGGGCAGAATAAATGCACTGATTTTCACGTATAAAAATATGTCAAAATCGGGCCGCCAGGGAGGTTAACCTCTTACTGCCAAGCACCAATATTTAGTCTCCTACCTGTATCTCACGATGCTTTATTCACTATTCTTACTTTGTGGTGTGCAGGCAGAAAATATAGTGGTGATTCAAGGAGCAATACCAGCCTTTTGGGTGCAGGGCAATGCCAGGCTGAGACAAGGATACAGATGCAGACTTTTACACACAGCAGCCTGTTTAGAGACAAATACATGCATTTACACACACAGCCATACAGTGCACTGTGTATGAACGTATCACAGAATCCACAGCAATAAAAACCCCAGCAATGTGTGGTGTGTATGATCGTATCACAAAATCCACAGCAATAAAACCCCAGCAATGTGCAGTGTGTATGTGCGTATCCCAGAATACACAGCAATAAAAACCCCAGTAAATTGCGGTGTTTGAGCATCACAGAATCCACAACAATAAACTCCCAGTAATGTTTGCTCTGTATGAGCATATCAAAGAATCCACAGCAATAAGACCCCCAGTAATGTGCAGTGTATATGAGCCTATCACAAAATCCACAGCAATAAAACCCCTGTATTGTGCAGTGTGTATGAGCATATCCCAGAATCCACAGCACTAAAAACCTCAGTAAATTGCAGTGTTTATGAGCCCATCACAAAATCTACAGCAAAAAAACCCAGTAATGTGCAGTGTGTATGAGCATATCACAGAATCCACAGCAATAAAACCCCCAGTAAAGTGCGTTGTGTATGAGCGTATTAAAGTCCACAGCAATAAAAACCCCAGTGTAGTGCAGTGTGTATGAGCGTATCACAGTAATGTGTGACGCATATAAATAGTTTAAATATACAAAAGTTGCGCCCTCTCCTGCTTACCTTTCTTTTTGCAGGGAGGGGGTTGAATATTGGTGGACAGAAAGGGGGGGTCAAGGAGGGGGAACCTTGCTGGCCGCATCACCAGAAGGAGGGGGGTCAAGGAGGGGCAACCTGGCTGGCCGCATCCCATGGATAGCCGCCGGGACCCTTCACCCCCCGCAGGAGCCTCTACTTCCCTGGTGGTCCGGTGGCTGTGGGGCGCTGCATTGCGATCTGTGCTTCGCGCATAGACTGCAAAGCATGTCTCACAGTGAGTGAATGACGACGTGAGCTCAGCGCCGGCGATCGTAGGTGACCTGTAACCTGACCGCCGGCGCTCTGACACAGTGAGCGCCGGCGGTCAGGTGGCAGGTCATCAGCGATCGCCGGCGCTCGTGTCCAGTCACTCGCTCTGGGACGTGCTCTGCGGTCTGTCCATGCTAAAGGGGGCAGGGTTATCCCAGCTTCCCTCACTCTCTATTGGACAGCCACCGCGAGCTGTCTTCCATGTCACGCTGCGCCCAGAGCAAGCGCGCAGCGTGATAGATCAGAGAGTGACGGCGGCGGCGGAGAGGTCTCGGCTGCGCCCTAGGTGGCGCTGTGCTCTAGGCAGACGACTAGGTCGCCTAGCGGCAGCGCCAGCCCTGAT
>RXON01004055.1:0-50107 GCA_009667805.1 Leptobrachium leishanense | reverse complement strand
TCATCCGGGTAATGGGTGACTCGTGTCCTGTGTATACGAACCTGTTAATGAATAGGTTTCCAAACAATGGTTTATAAGGCCCCGGTATATATTTATATAAGGTTATCCAATCCACTCTAAGGCGCTGTACATATTTATATAGCTCCCTTCATCCTATAGCCTCCGATCCAGGACCAGACCTTATTGCAATATCCACAATACAAAAAGAAAATGGCTCGATCCTCATTTTCTACAGAGCACCCACAATTATGGAATACCCTCGACCACCGTCAATATGTCACCCAGTCTAAAGTCCCTTAAAGCTCCTATTAACATAACTCAATACAGCCTTGCTCCTGTAAATGTAACACAGTGAAATATAATACAGAATGCGCCTGTTAAACATGTAACACAGTGACTATATACAGAATGCACCTGTAACATGTAACCAGTGACTATATAGAGAATGCGCTGTAACCATGAACATAGGACTATTTCCTAACATATTTATTTCTGTTAATCTGTTATTTAGTGTTGTTTTAAATAGCTTGCTCATTTATTAACTCTTGTCATTGTTCTGGTAACAACTGCCATCTGTTCAATGTTCTTGAACCCAGGACGTACTTTGAAAATTAGAGAAATTCAATGTAATCCGCCCTGTAAAACTTTAAATAACTAAATACTATGAAGTTATCAGACCTCTGAGGCCCGTATATATTTATATAGAAGGTTATCAAGACCTCTGTATATTTTCATAAATTTCTCAGCCTCTTCTGAGGCCAGCCGTACTCATAATTCTATCATAATAGTTATCATGACGCCCTGAGGCCGGGTGATTAGTGAGTGTATATAGGGGAGAGTGTTATCAGACCCCTCTGAGGCGCCCGTCTATATTTATATAAAGTGCCTAGCAGCCTCCCACTGAGGCCTGTATATATTTATATAAATTCATCAGACCCCGATGAGGCCCTATATTTATAAGTTATCAGAACCCTTAAAGGCCAGTTTGCTCTAAACTTAAGTGACATCAGCCGTGTTTCTGGAGTTCATCCAAGATCCCTACGCCATCACGATCCCTAAGGTCCACTGTAAGTTGCAGTGGCATCCAAGGTGGACATTATCAACCCCATCATCCCTCACCCACATCTCAACCTGATCGCCTGCTCTTTTGCCAGGTAGGACATTATCACCCATCATCCACAGTCACCCACATCTCATCTGATCGCCTGCATACTTTTGCTGGTAAGACATTATCACCCATTATTCAGACACCCACATCTCATCTGATCATCTGCATATTGGTATTTTCTATTTTTTATTTATATTTATTTTTGTTTTTCTCCACCATGTGCTTTGCTAATTAGCATGTGAATCTCCTGCCCTATTGACACAGCCCATCCAGCTTCAGGTGTTTGCATTTAGGCAGTTAAAAAGTAAACAGCCGCCCTTTATAACATTTAAGACCAGCTCCACTGAGCCTTGGCTCTTGTGACATCCCCAAGTGGCATTCTTAAGTGGACATCCAGAGTTGTTTCCTGGAGCTTCATCCAAGATCCCCTACGCCATCACGATCCCTAAGTCCTGTGTCTCCTCTCTCCACAGGTAGGACATTATCACCCATCATCCACAGTCACCCACATCTCATCTGATCGCCTGCATACTTTTGCTGGTAAGACATTATCACCCATTATTCAGACACCCCATCTCATCTCATCTGATCATCTGCATATTGGTATTTTCTATTTTTTTATATTTATTTTTGTTTTTCTCCACCATGTGCTTTGCTAATTAGCATGTGAATCTCCTGCCCTATTGACACAGCCCATCCAGCTTCAGGTGTTTGCATTTAGGCAGTTAAAAAGTAAACAGACCGCCCTTTATAACATTTAAGACGCTCCACTGAGCCTTGGCTCTTGTGACATCCCCAAGTGGCATCTTAAAGTGGACATCCAGAGTTGTTTCCTGGAGCTTCATCCAAGATCCCCTACGCCATCACGATCCCTAAGTCCTGTGTCTCCTCTCTCCACAGGTAGGACATTATCACCCATCATCCACAGTCACCCACATCTCATCTGATCGCCTGCATACTTTTGCTGGTAAGACATTATCACCCATTATTCAGACACCCACATCTCATCTGATCATCTGATCGCCTGCATATTGGTATTTTTCTATTTTTTATTTATATTTATTTTTGTTTTTCTCCACCATGTGCTTTGCTAATTAGCATGTGAATCTCCTGCCCTATTGACACAGCCCATCCAGCTTCAGGTGTTTATTTAGGCAGTTAAAAAGTAAACAGACCGCCCTTTATAACATTTAAGACCAGCTCCACTGAGCCTTGGCTCTTGTGACATCCCCAAGTGGCATTCTTAAGTGGACATCCAGAGTTGTTTCCTGGAGCTTCATCCAAGATCCCCTACGCCATCACGATCCCTAAGTCCTGTGTCTCCTCTCTCCACAGGTAGGACATTATCACCCATCATCCACAGTCACCCACATCTCATCTGATCGCCTGCATACTTTTGCTGGTAAGACATTATCACCCATTATTCAGACACCCACATCTCATCTGATCATCTTCTGCATATTGGTATTTTCTATTTTTTATTTATATTTATTTTTGTTTTTCTCCACCATGTGCTTTGCTAATTAGCATGTGAATCTCCTGCCCTATTGACACAGCCCATCCAGCTTCAGGTGTTTGCATTTAGGCAGTTAAAAAGTAAACAGACCGCCCTTTATAACATTTAAGACCAGCTCCACTGAGCCTTGGCTCTTGTGACATCCCCAAGTGGCATTCTTAAGTGGACATCCAGAGTTGTTTCCTGGAGCTTCATCCAAGATCCCCTACGCCATCACGATCCCTAAGTCCTGTGTCTCCTCTCTCCACAGGTAGGACATTATCACCCATCATCCACAGTCACCCACATCTCATCTGATCGCCTGCATACTTTTGCTGGTAAGACATTATCACCCATTATTCAGACACCCACATCTCATCTGATCATCTGATCGCCTGCATATTGGTATTTTCTATTTTTTATTTATATTTATTTTTGTTTTTCTCCACCATGTGCTTTGCTAATTAGCATGTGAATCTCCTGCCCTATTGACACAGCCCATCCAGCTTCAGGTGTTTGCATTTAGGCAGTTAAATGTTATAAAGACCGGCCTTTATAACTTTTAAGACCAGCTCCACTGAGCCTTGGCTCTTGTGACATCCCCAAGTGGCATTCTTAAGTGGACATCCAGAGTTGTTTCCTGGAGCTTCATCCAAGATCCCCTACGCCATCACGATCCCTAAGTCCTGTGTCTCCTCTCTCCACAGGTAGGACATTATCACCCATCATCCACAGTCACCCACATCTCATCTGATCGCCTGCATACTTTTGCTGGTAAGACATTATCACCCATTATTCAGACACCCACATCTCATCTGATCAATCTGCATATTGGTATTTTCTATTTTTTATTTATATTTATTTTTGTTTTTCTCCACCATGTGCTTTGCTAATTAGCATGTGAATCTCCTGCCCTATTGACACAGCCCATCCAGCTTCAGGTGTTTGCATTTAGGCAGTTAAAAAGTAAACAGACCGCCCTTTATAACATTTAAGACCAGCTCCACTGAGCCTTGGCTCTTGTGACATCCCCAAGTGGCATTCTTAAGTGGACATCCAGAGTTGTTTCCTGGAGCTTCATCCAAGATCCCCTACGCCATCACGATCCCTAAGTCCTGTGTCTCCTCTCTCCACAGGTAGGACATTATCACCCATCATCCACAGTCACCCACATCTCATCTGATCGCCTGCATACTTTTGCTGGTAAGACATTATCACCCATTATTCAGACACCCACATCTCATCTGATCGCCTGCATATTGGTATTTTCTATTTTTTATTTATATTTATTTTTGTTTTTCTCCACCATGTGCTTTGCTAATTAGCATGTGAATCTCCTGCCCTATTGACACAGCCCATCCAGCTTCAGGTGTTTGCATTTAGGCAGTTAAAAAGTAAACAGACCGCCCTTTATAACATTTAAGACCAGCTCCACTGAGCCTTGGCTCTTGTGACATCCCCAAGTGGCATTCTTAAGTGGACATCCAGAGTTGTTTCCTGGAGCTTCATCCAAGATCCCCTACGCCATCACGATCCCTAAGTCCTGTGTCTCCTCTCTCCACAGGTAGGACATTATCACCCATCATCCACAGTCACCCACATCTCATCTGATCGCCTGCATACTTTTGCTGGTAAGACATTATCACCCATTATTCAGACACCCACATCTCATCTGATCATCTGATCATATTGGTATTTTCTATTTTTTATTTATATTTATTTTTGTTTTTCTCCACCATGTGCTTTGCTAATTAGCATGTGAATCTCCTGCCCTATTGACACAGCCCATCCAGCTTCAGGTGTTTGCATTTAGGCAGTTAAAAAGTAAACAGACCGCCCTTTATAACATTTAAGACCAGCTCCACTGAGCCTTGGCTCTTGTGACATCCCCAAGTGGCATTCTTAAGTGGACATCCAGAGTTGTTTCCTGGAGCTTCATCCAAGATCCCCTACGCCATCACGATCCCTAAGTCCTGTGTCTCCTCTCTCCACAGGTAGGACATTATCACCATCATCCACAGTCACCCACATCTCATCTGATCGCCTGCATACTTTTGCTGGTAAGACATTATCACCCATTATTCAGACACCCACATCTCATCTGAATCATCTGCATATTGGTATTTTCTATTTTTTTTTATTTATATTTATTTTTGTTTTTCTCCACCATGTGCTTTGCTAATTAGCATGTGAATCTCCTGCCCTATTGACACAGCCCATCCAGCTTCAGGTGTTTGCATTTAGGCAGTTAAAAAGTAAACAGACCGCCCTTTATAACATTTAAGACCAGCTCCACTGAGCCTTGGCTCTTGTGACATCCCCAAGTGGCATTCTTAAGTGGACATCCAGAGTTGTTTCCTGGAGCTTCATCCAAGATCCCCTACGCCATCACGATCCCTAAGTCCTGTGTCTCCTCTCTCCACAGGTAGGACATTATCACCCATCATCCACAGTCACCCACATCTCATCTGATCGCCTGCATACTTTTGCTGGTAAGACATTATCACCCATTATTCAGACACCCACATCTCATCTGATCATCTGCATATTGGTATTTTCTATTTTTTATTTATATTTATTTTTGTTTTTCTCCACCATGTGCTTTGCTAATTAGCATGTGAATCTCCTGCCCTATTGACACAGCCCATCCAGCTTCAGGTGTTTGCATTTAGGCAGTTAAAAAGTAAACAGACCGCCCTTTATAACATTTAAGACCAGCTCCACTGAGCCTTGGCTCTTGTGACATCCCCAAGTGGCATTCTTAAGTGGACATCCAGAGTTGTTTCCTGGAGCTTCATCCAAGATCCCCTACGCCATCACGATCCCTAAGTCCTGTGTCTCCTCTCTCCACAGGTAGGACATTATCACCCATCATCCACAGTCACCCACATCTCATCTGATCGCCTGCATACTTTTGCTGGTAAGACATTATCACCCATTATTCAGACACCCACATCTCATCTGATCATCTGATCGCCTGCATATTGGTATTTTCTATTTTTTATTTATATTTATTTTTGTTTTTCTCCACCATGTGCTTTGCTAATTAGCATGTGAATCTCCTGCCCTATTGACACAGCCCATCCAGCTTCAGGTGTTTGCATTTAGGCAGTTAAAAAGTAAACAGACCGCCCTTTATAACATTTAAGACCAGCTCCACTGAGCCTTGGCTCTTGTGACATCCCAAGTGGCATTCTTAAGTGGACATCCAGAGTTGTTTCCTGGAGCTTCATCCAAGATCCCCTACGCCATCACGATCCCTAAGTCCTGTGTCTCCTCTCTCCACAGGTAGGACATTATCACCCATCATCCACAGTCACCCACATCTCATCTGATCGCCTGCATACTTTTGCTGGTAAGACATTATCACCCATTATTCAGACACCCACATCTCATCTGATCATCTGCATATTGGTATTTTCTATTTTTTATTTATATTTATTTTGTTTTTCTCCACCATGTGCTTTGCTAATTAGCATGTGAATCTCCTGCCCTATTGACACAGCCCATCCAGCTTCAGGTGTTTGCATTTAGGCAGTTAAAAAGTAAACAGACCGCCCTTTATAACATTTAAGACCAGCTCCACTGAGCCTTGGCTCTTGTGACATCCCAAGTGGCATTCTTAAGTGGACATCCAGAGTTGTTTCCTGGAGCTTCATCCAAGATCCCTACGCCATCACGATCCCTAAGTCCTGTGTCTCCTCTCTCCACAGGTAGGACATTATCACCCATCATCCACAGTCACCCACATCTCATCTGATCGCCTGCATACTTTTGCTGGTAAGACATTATCACCCATTATTCAGACACCCACATCTCATCTGATCATCTGCATATTGGTATTTTCTATTTTTTATTTATATTTATTTTTGTTTTTCTCCACCATGTGCTTTGCTAATTAGCATGTGAATCTCCTGCCCTATTGACACAGCCCATCCAGCTTCAGGTGTTTGCATTTAGGCAGTTAAAAAGTAAACAGACCGCCCTTTATAACATTTAAGACCAGCTCCACTGAGCCTTGGCTCTTGTGACATCCCCAAGTGGCATTCTTAAGTGGACATCCAGAGTTGTTTCCTGGAGCTTCATCCAAGATCCCCTACGCCATCACGATCCCTAAGTCCTGTGTCTCCTCTCTCCACAGGTAGGACATTATCACCCATCATCCACAGTCACCCACATCTCATCTGATCGCCTGCATACTTTTGCTGGTAAGACATTATCACCCATTATTCAGACACCCACATCTCATCTGATCATCTGCATATTGGTATTTTCTATTTTTTATTTATATTTATTTTTTTTTTCTCCACCATGTGCTTTGCTAATTAGCATGTGAATCTCCTGCCCTATTGACACAGCCCATCCAGCTTCAGGTGTTTGCATTTAGGCAGTTAAAAAGTAAACAGACCGCCCTTTATAACATTTAAGACCAGCTCCACTGAGCCTTGGCTCTTGTGACATCCCCAAGTGGCATTCTTAAGTGGACATCCAGAGTTGTTTCCTGGAGCTTCATCCAAGATCCCCTACGCCATCACGATCCCTAAGTCCTGTGTCTCCTCTCTCCACAGGTAGGACATTATCACCCATCATCCACAGTCACCCACATCTCATCTGATCGCCTGCATACTTTTGCTGGTAAGACATTATCACCCATTATTCAGACACCCACATCTCATCTGATCATCTGCATATTGGTATTTTCTATTTTTTATTTATATTTATTTTTGTTTTTCTCCACCATGTGCTTTGCTAATTAGCATGTGAATCTCCTGCCCTATTGACACAGCCCATCCAGCTTCAGGTGTTTGCATTTAGGCAGTTAAAAAGTAAACAGACCGCCCTTTATAACATTTAAGACCAGCTCCACTGAGCCTTGGCTCTTGTGACATCCCCAAGTGGCATTCTTAAGTGGACATCCAGAGTTGTTTCCTGGAGCTTCATCCAAGATCCCCTACGCCATCACGATCCCTAAGTCCTGTGTCTCCTCTCTCCACAGGTAGGACATTATCACCCATCATCCACAGTCACCCACATCTCATCTGATCGCCTGCATACTTTTGCTGGTAAGACATTATCACCCATTATTCAGACACCCACATCTCATCTGATCATCTGATATTTGGTATTTTCTATTTTTTATTTATATTTATTTTTGTTTTTTTCTCACCATTGCTTTGCTAATTAGCATGTGAATCTCCCCCTATTGACACAGCCCATCCAGCTTCAGGTGTTTGCATTTAGGCAGTTAAAAAGTAAACAGACCGCCCTTTATAACATTTAAGACCAGCTCCACTGAGCCTTGGCTCTTGTGACATCCCCAAGTGGCATTCTTAAGTGGACATCCAGAGTTGTTTCCTGGAGCTTCATCCAAGATCCCCTACGCCATCACGATCCCTAAGTCCTGTGTCTCCTCTCTCCACAGGTAGGACATTATCACCCATCATCCACAGTCACCCACATCTCATCTGATCGCCTGCATACTTTTGCTGGTAAGACATTATCACCCATTATTCAGACACCCACATCTCATCTGATCATCTGCATATTGGTATTTTTCTATTTTTTATTTATATTTATTTTTGTTTTTCTCCACCATGTGCTTTGCTAATTAGCATGTGAATCTCCTGCCCTATTGACACAGCCCATCCAGCTTCAGGTGTTTGCATTTAGGCAGTTAAAAAGTAAACAGACCGCCCTTTATAACATTTAAGACCAGCTCCACTGAGCCTTGGCTCTTGTGACATCCCAAGTGGCATTCTTAAGTGGACATCCAGAGTTGTTTCCTGGAGCTTCATCCAAGATCCCCTACGCCATCACGATCCCTAAGTCCTGTGTCTCCTCTCTCCACAGGTAGGACATTATCACCCATCATCCACAGTCACCCACATCTCATCTGATCGCCTGCATACTTTTGCTGGTAAGACATTATCACCCATTATTCAGACACCCACATCTCATCTGATCATCTGATCGCCTGCATATTGGTATTTTCTATTTTTTATTTATATTTATTTTGTTTTTCTCCACCATGTGCTTTGCTAATTAGCATGTGAATCTCCTGCCCTATTGACACAGCCCATCCAGCTTCAGGTGTTTGCATTTAGGCAGTTAAAAAGTAAACAGACCGCCCTTTATAACATTTAAGACCAGCTCCACTGAGCCTTGGCTCTTGTGACATCCCCAAGTGGCATTCTTAAGTGGACATCCAGAGTTGTTTCCTGGAGCTTCATCCAAGATCCCCTACGCCATCACGATCCCTAAGTCCTGTGTCTCCTCTCTCCACAGGTAGGACATTATCACCCATCATCCACAGTCACCCACATCTCATCTGATCGCCTGCATACTTTTGCTGGTAAGACATTATCACCCATTATTCAGACACCCACATCTCATCTGATCATCTGCATATTGGTATTTTCTATTTTTTATTTATATTTATTTTTGTTTTTCTCCACCATGTGCTTTGCTAATTAGCATGTGAATCTCCTGCCCTATTGACACAGCCCATCCAGCTTCAGGTGTTTGCATTTAGGCAGTTAAAAAGTAAGACCGCCCTTTATAACATTTAAGACCAGCTCCACTGAGCCTTGGCTCTTGTGACATCCCCAAGTGGCATTCTTAAGTGGACATCCAGAGTTGTTTCCTGGAGCTTCATCCAAGATCCCCTACGCCATCACGATCCCTAAGTCCTGTGTCTCCTCTCTCCACAGGTAGGACATTATCACCCATCATCCACAGTCACCCACATCTCATCTGATCGCCTGCATACTTTTGCTGGTAAGACATTATCACCCATTATTCAGACACCCACATCTCATCTGATCATCTGCATATATTGGTATTTTCTATTTTTTATTTATATTTATTTTTGTTTTTCTCCACCATTTGCTTTGCTAATTAGCATGTGAATCTCCTGCCCTATTGACACAGCCCATCCAGCTTCAGGTGTTTGCATTTAGGCAGTTAAAAAGTAAACAGACCGCCCTTTATAACATTTAAGACCAGCTCCACTGAGCCTTGGCTCTGTGACATCCCCAAGTGGCATTCTTAAGTGGACATCCAGAGTTGTTTCCTGGAGCTTCATCCAAGATCCCCTACGCCATCACGATCCCTAAGTCCTGTGTCTCCTCTCTCCACAGGTAGGACATTATCACCCATCATCCACAGTCACCCACATCTCATCTGATCGCCTGCATACTTTTGCTGGTAAGACATTATCACCCATTATTCAGACACCCACATCTCATCTGATCATCTGCTGCATATTGGTATTTTCTATTTTTTATTTATATTTATTTTTGTTTTTCTCCACCATTGCTTTGCTAATTAGCATGTGAATCTCCTGCCCTATTGACACAGCCCATCCAGCTTCAGGTGTTTGCATTTAGGCAGTTAAAAGTAATCAGACCGCCCTTTATAACATTTAAGACCAGCTCCACTGAGCCTTGGCTCTTGTGACATCCCAAGTGGCATTCTTAAGTGGACATCCAGAGTTGTTTCCTGGAGCTTCATCCAAGATCCCCTACGCCATCACGATCCCTAAGTCCTGTGTCTCCTCTCTCCACAGGTAGGACATTATCACCCATCATCCACAGTCACCCACATCTCATCTGATCGCCTGCATACTTTTGCTGGTAGGACATTATCACCCATTATTCAGACACCCACATCTCATCTGATCATCTGCATATTGGTATTTTCTATTTTTTATTTATATTTATTTTTGTTTTTCTCCACCATTTGCTTTGCTAATTAGCATGTGAATCTCCTGCCCTATTGACACAGCCCATCCAGCTTCAGGTGTTTGCATTTAGGCAGTTAAAAAGTAAACAGACCGCCCTTTATAACATTTAAGACCAGCTCCACTGAGCCTTGGCTCTTGTGACATCCCAAGTGGCATTCTTAAGTGGACATCCAGAGTTGTTTCCTGGAGCTTCATCCAAGATCCCCTACGCCATCACGATCCCTAAGTCCTGTGTCTCCTCTCTCCACAGGTAGGACATTATCACCCATCATCCACAGTCACCCACATCTCATCTGATCGCCTGCATACTTTTGCTGGTAAGACATTATCACCCATTATTCAGACACCCACATCTCATCTGATCATCTGCGCATATTGGTATTTTCTATTTTTTATTTATATTTATTTTTGTTTTTCTCCACCATGTGCTTTGCTAATTAGCATGTGAATCTCCTGCCCTATTGACACAGCCCATCCAGCTTCAGGTGTTTGCATTTAGGCAGTTAAAAAGTAAACAGACCGCCCCTTTATAACATTTAAGACCAGCTCCACTGAGCCTTGGCTCTTGTGACATCCCCAAGTGGCATTCTTAAGTGGACATCCAGAGTTGTTTCCTGGAGCTTCATCCAAGATCCCCTACGCCATCACGATCCCTAAGTCCTGTGTCTCCTCTCTCCACAGGTAGGACATTATCACCCATCATCCACAGTCACCCACATCTCATCTGATCGCCTGCATACTTTTGCTGGTAAGACATTATCACCCATTATTCAGACACCCACATCTCATCTGATCATCTGATCGCCTGCATATTGGTATTTTCTATTTTTTATTTATATTTATTTTTGTTTTTTCTCCACCATGTGCTTTGCTAATTAGCATGTGAATCTCCTGCCCTATTGACACAGCCCATCCAGCTTCAGGTGTTTGCATTTAGGCAGTTAAAAAGTAATCAGACCGCCTTTATAACATTTAAGACCAGCTCCACTGAGCCTTGGCTCTTGTGACATCCCCAAGTGGCATTCTTAAGTGGACATCCAGAGTTTTCCTGGAGCTTCATCCAAGATCCCCTACGCCATCACGATCCCTAAGTCCTGTGTCTCCTCTCTCCACAGGTAGGACATTATCACCCATCATCCACAGTCACCCACATCTCATCTGATCGCCTGCATACTTTTGCTGGTAAGACATTATCACCCATTATTCAGACACCCACATCTCATCTGATCGCCTGCATATTGGTATTTTCTATTTTTTATTTATATTTATTTTTGTTTTTCTCCACCATGTGCTTTGCTAATTAGCATGTGAATCTCCTGCCCTATTGACACAGCCCATCCAGCTTCAGGTGTTTGCATTTAGGCAGTTAAAAAGTAAACAGTCCGCCCTTTATAACATTTAAGACCAGCTCCACTGAGCCTTGGCTCTTGTGACATCCCCAAGTGGCATTCTTAAGTGGACATCCAGAGTTGTTTCCTGGAGCTTCATCCAAGATCCCCTACGCCATCACGATCCCTAAGTCCTGTGTCTCCTCTCTCCACAGGTAGGACATTATCACCCATCATCCACAGTCACCCACATCTCATCTGATCGCCTGCATACTTTTGCTGGTAAGACATTATCACCCATTATTCAGACACCCACATCTCATCTGATCATCTGCATATTGGTATTTTCTATTTTTTATTTATATTTATTTTTGTTTTTTCTCCACCATTGCTTTGCTAATTAGCATGTGAATCTCCTGCCCTATTGACACAGCCCATCCAGCTTCAGGTGTTTGCATTTAGGCAGTTAAAAAAGTAATCAGACCGCCCTTTATAACATTTAAGACCAGCTCCACTGAGCCTTGGCTCTTGTGACATCCCCAAGTGGCATTCTTAAGTGGACATCCAGAGTTGTTTCCTGGAGCTTCATCCAAGATCCCCTACGCCATCACGATCCCTAAGTCCTGTGTCTCCTCTCTCCACAGGTAGGACATTATCACCCATCATCCACAGTCACCCACATCTCATCTGATCGCCTGCATACTTTTGCTGGTAAGACATTATCACCCATTATTCAGACACCCACATCTCATCTGATCATCTGATCGCCTGCATATTGGTATTTTCTATTTTTTATTTATATTTATTTTTGTTTTTCTCCACCATTTGCTTTGCTAATTAGCATGTGAATCTCCTGCCCTATTGACACAGCCCATCCAGCTTCAGGTGTTTGCATTTAGGCAGTTAAAAAGTAAACAGACCGCCCTTTATAACATTTAAGACCAGCTCCACTGAGCCTTGGCTCTTGTGACATCCCCAAGTGGCATTCTTAAGTGGACATCCAGAGTTGTTTCCTGGAGCTTCATCCAAGATCCCTACGCCATCACGATCCCTAAGTCCTGTGTCTCCTCTCTCCACAGGTAGGACATTATCACCCATCATCCACAGTCACCCACATCTCATCTGATCGCCTGCATACTTTTGCTGGTAAGACATTATCACCCATTATTCAGACACCCACATCTCATCTGATCTGATCTGCATATTGGTATTTTCTATTTTTTATTTATATTTATTTTTGTTTTTCTCCACCATTTGCTTTGCTAATTAGCATGTGAATCTCCTGCCCTATTGACACAGCCCATCCAGCTTCAGGTGTTTGCATTTAGGCAGTTAAAAAGTAATCAGACCGCCCTTTATAACATTTAAGACCAGCTCCACTGAGCCTTGGCTCTTGTGACATCCCCAAGTGGCATTCTTAAGTGGACATCCAGAGTTGTTTCCTGGAGCTTCATCCAAGATCCCCTACGCCATCACGATCCCTAAGTCCTGTGTCTCCTCTCTCCACAGGTAGGACATTATCACCCATCATCCACAGTCACCCACATCTCATCTGATCGCCTGCATACTTTTGCTGGTAAGACATTATCACCCATTATTCAGACACCCACATCTCATCTGATCATCTGCATATTGGTATTTTCTATTTTTTATTTATATTTATTTTTGTTTTTCTCCACCATTTGCTTTGCTAATTAGCATGTGAATCTCCTGCCCTATTGACACAGCCCATCCAGCTTCAGGTGTTTGCATTTAGGCAGTTAAAAAGTAATCAGACCGCCCTTTATAACATTTAAGACCAGCTCCACTGAGCCTTGGCTCTTGTGACATCCCAAGTGGCATTCTTAAGTGGACATCCAGAGTTGTTTCCTGGAGCTTCATCCAAGATCCCCTACGCCATCACGATCCCTAAGTCCTGTGTCTCCTCTCTCCACAGGTAGGACATTATCACCCATCATCCACAGTCACCCACATCTCATCTGATCGCCTGCATACTTTTGCTGGTAAGACATTATCACCCATTATTCAGACACCCACATCTCATCTGATCATCTGCGCCTATTGGTATTTTCTATTTTTTATTTATATTTATTTTTGTTTTTCTCCACCATGTGCTTTGCTAATTAGCATGTGAATCTCCTGCCCTATTGACACAGCCCATCCAGCTTCAGGTGTTTGCATTTAGGCAGTTAAAAAGTAAACAGACCGCCCTTTATAACATTTAAGACCAGCTCCACTGAGCCTTGGCTCTTGTGACATCCCAAGTGGCATTCTTAAGTGGACATCCAGAGTTGTTTCCTGGAGCTTCATCCAAGATCCCCTACGCCATCACGATCCCTAAGTCCTGTGTCTCCTCTCTCCACAGGTAGGACATTATCACCCATCATCCACAGTCACCCACATCTCATCTGATCGCCTGCATACTTTTGCTGGTAAGACATTATCACCCATTATTCAGACACCCACATCTCATCTGATCATCTGATCGCCTCTGCATATTGGTATTTTCTATTTTTTATTTATATTTATTTTTGTTTTTCTCCACCATGTGCTTTGCTAATTAGCATGTGAATCTCCTGCCCTATTGACACAGCCCATCCAGCTTCAGGTGTTTGCATTTAGGCAGTTAAAAAGTAAACAGCCCGCCCTTTATAACATTTAAGACCAGCTCCACTGAGCCTTGGCTCTTGTGACATCCCAAGTGGCATTCTTAAGTGGACATCCAGAGTTGTTTCCTGGAGCTTCATCCAAGATCCCCTACGCCATCACGATCCCTAAGTCCTGTGTCTCCTCTCTCCACAGGTAGGACATTATCACCCATCATCCACAGTCACCCACATCTCATCTGATCGCCTGCATACTTTTGCTGGTAAGACATTATCACCCATTATTCAGACACCACATCTCATCTGATCATCTGCATATTGGTATTTTCTATTTTTTATTTATATTTATTTTTGTTTTTCTCCACCATGTGCTTTGCTAATTAGCATGTGAATCTCCTGCCCTATTGACACAGCCCATCCAGCTTCAGGTGTTTGCATTTAGGCAGTTAAAAAGTAATCAGACCGCCCTTTATAACATTTAAGACCAGCTCCACTGAGCCTTGGCTCTTGTGACATCCCCAGTGGCATTCTTAAGTGGACATCCAGAGTTGTTTCCTGGAGCTTCATCCAAGATCCCCTACGCCATCACGATCCCTAAGTCCTGTGTCTCCTCTCTCCACAGGTAGGACATTATCACCCATCATCCACAGTCACCCACATCTCATCTGATCGCCTGCATACTTTTGCTGGTAAGACATTATCACCCACAATCAGATCATCTGATCATCTGCATATTGGTATTTTCTATTTTTTATTTATATTTATTTTTGTTTTTCTCCACCATGTGCTTTGCTAATTAGCATGTGAATCTCCTGCCCTATTGACACAGCCCATCCAGCTTCAGGTGTTTGCATTTAGGCAGTTAAAAAGTAAACAGACCGCCCTTTATAACATTTAAGACCAGCTCCACTGAGCCTTGGCTCTTGTGACATCCCCAAGTGGCATTCTTAAGTGGACATCCAGAGTTGTTTCCTGGAGCTTCATCCAAGATCCCCTACGCCATCACGATCCCTAAGTCCTGTGTCTCCTCTCTCCACAGGTAGGACATTATCACCCATCATCCACAGTCACCCACATCTCATCTGATCGCCTGCATACTTTTGCTGGTAAGACATTATCACCCATTATTCAGACACCCACATCTCATCTGATCATCGCCTGCATATTGGTATTTTCTATTTTTTATTTATATTTATTTTTGTTTTTCTCCACCATTTGCTTTGCTAATTAGCATGTGAATCTCCTGCCCTATTGACACAGCCCATCCAGCTTCAGGTGTTTGCATTTAGGCAGTTAAAAGTAATCAGTCCGCCCTTTATAACATTTAAGACCAGCTCCACTGAGCCTTGGCTCTTGTGACATCCCAAGTGGCATTCTTAAGTGGACATCCAGAGTTGTTTCCTGGAGCTTCATCCAAGATCCCCTACGCCATCACGATCCCTAAGTCCTGTGTCTCCTCTCTCCACAGGTAGGACATTATCACCCATCATCCACAGTCACCCACATCTCATCTGATCGCCTGCATACTTTTGCTGGTAAGACATTATCACCCATTATTCAGACACCCACATCTCATCTGATCATCTGATCGCCTGCATATTGGTATTTTCTATTTTTTATTTATATTTATTTTGTTTTCTCCACCATTGCTTTGCTAATTAGCATGTGAATCTCCTGCCCTATTGACACAGCCCATCCAGCTTCAGGTGTTTGCATTTAGGCAGTTAAAAAGTAAACAGACCGCCCTTTATAACATTTAAGACCAGCTCCACTGAGCCTTGGCTCTTGTGACATCCCCAAGTGGCATCTTAAGTGGACATCCAGAGTTGTTTCCTGGAGCTTCATCCAAGATCCCCTACGCCATCACGATCCCTAAGTCCTGTGTCTCCTCTCTCCACAGGTAGGACATTATCACCCATCATCCACAGTCACCCACATCTCATCTGATCGCCTGCATACTTTTGCTGGTAGGACATTATCACCCATTATTCAGACACCCACATCTCATCTGATCATCTGATCGCCTGCATATTGGTATTTTCTATTTTTTATTTATATTTATTTTTGTTTTTCTCCACCATTTGCTTTGCTAATTAGCATGTGAATCTCCTGCCCTATTGACACAGCCCATCCAGCTTCAGGTGTTTGCATTTAGGCAGTTAAAAAGTAATCAGTCCGCCCTTTATAACTTTAAGACCAGCTCCACTGAGCCTTGGCTCTTGTGACATCCCCAAGTGGCATCTTAAGTGGACATCCAGAGTTGTTTCCTGGAGCTTCATCCAAGATCCCCTACGCCATCACGATCCCTAAGTCCTGTGTCTCCTCTCTCCACAGGTAGGACATTATCACCCATCATCCACAGTCACCCACATCTCATCTGATCGCCTGCATACTTTTGCTGGTAGGACATTATCACCCATTATTCAGACACCCACATCTCATCTGATCATCTGCATATTGGTATTTTCTATTTTTTATTTATATTTATTTTTGTTTTTCTCCACCATTTGCTTTGCTAATTAGCATGTGAATCTCCTGCCCTATTGACACAGCCCATCCAGCTTCAGGTGTTTGCATTTAGGCAGTTAAAAAGTAATCAGACCGCCCTTTATAACATTTAAGACCAGCTCCACTGAGCCTTGGCTCTTGTGACATCCCCAAGTGGCATTCTTAAGTGGACATCCAGAGTTGTTTCCTGGAGCTTCATCCAAGATCCCCTACGCCATCACGATCCCTAAGTCCTGTGTCTCCTCTCTCCACAGGTAGGACATTATCACCCATCATCCACAGTCACCCACATCTCATCTGATCGCCTGCATACTTTTGCTGGTAGGACATTATCACCCATTATTCAGACACCCACATCTCATCTGATCATCTGCATATTGGTATTTTCTATTTTTTATTTATATTTATTTTTGTTTTTCTCCACCATTTGCTTTGCTAATTAGCATGTGAATCTCCTGCCCTATTGACACAGCCCATCCAGCTTCAGGTGTTTGCATTTAGGCAGTTAAAAAGTAATCAGTCCGCCCTTTATAACATTTAAGACCAGCTCCACTGAGCCTTGGCTCTTGTGACATCCCAAGTGGCATTCTTAAGTGGACATCCAGAGTTGTTTCCTGGAGCTTCATCCAAGATCCCCTACGCCATCACGATCCCTAAGTCCTGTGTCTCCTCTCTCCACAGGTAGGACATTATCACCCATCATCCACAGTCACCCACATCTCATCTGATCGCCTGCATACTTTTGCTGGTAGGACATTATCACCCATTATTCAGACACCCACATCTCATCTGATCATCTGCATATTGGTATTTTCTATTTTTTATTTATATTTATTTTTGTTTTTCTCCACCATGTGCTTTGCTAATTAGCATGTGAATCTCCTGCCCTATTGACACAGCCCATCCAGCTTCAGGTGTTTGCATTTAGGCAGTTAAAAAGTAATCAGTCCGCCCTTTATAACATTTAAGACCAGCTCCACTGAGCCTTGGCTCTTGTGACATCCCCAAGTGGCATCTTAAGTGGACATCCAGAGTTGTTTCCTGGAGCTTCATCCAAGATCCCCTACGCCATCACGATCCCTAAGTCCTGTGTCTCCTCTCTCCACAGGTAGGACATTATCACCCATCATCCACAGTCACCCACATCTCATCTGATCGCCTGCATACTTTTGCTGGTAGGACATTATCACCCATTATTCAGACACCCACATCTCATCTGATCATCTGCATATTGGTATTTTCTATTTTTATTTATATTTATTTTTGTTTTTCTCCACCATTTGCTTTGCTAATTAGCATGTGAATCTCCTGCCCTATTGACACAGCCCATCCAGCTTCAGGTGTTTGCATTTAGGCAGTTAAAAAGTAATCAGTCCGCCTTTATAACATTTAAGACCAGCTCCACTGAGCCTTGGCTCTTGTGACATCCCCAAGTGGCATCTTAAGTGGACATCCAGAGTTGTTTCCTGGAGTTGCGGGACTGGAGGAAGGAACTGCAAGGCCCACTTTTACTCTGGGTAACGCACGTCTATATCATGCTTTCTCTCACGCTTCTACTCTTTACTTCTACTTTTCTCCTTAAATGGAACTCCTGCCCCTCTACCACCGACCCCTACACTATCTGCATCTCTCCCTCCCTCCTCTCGTCCCACATGATGGCCTCGCATGAGCTCCTTTGTTTCCTCAGAACATGGTCTCCCTCTAACTCTCGCGCTGCAATCACTCCACTCCCACAAATCCCATTCCCCCTTCTCTTTCTCACCCTCTGCTGCTACTCTCTTCAGGTGACATATCCCCTAACCCTGGCCCCACAACACATCCAATACTTCCCTCTCATCCTATCTCCATCGCACATAAATCACCTCCCTGCAAGCCCAGCAACCTCATTCCCATAATCCCTCAGCGCCTGTCCTCTTTCTCCTGCGCCCTCTGGAACGCTCGCTCTGTGTGCAACAAACTCACAGCAATCCATGACCTCTTCCTTTCAAACTCCTTCAACCTCCTAGCTTTAACTGAAACCTGGATAACTCCCTCTGACACGGCCTCCGTTGCTGCTCTCTCACATGGCGGTCTACACTTGAGTCATACCCCCAGACCGGGTGAGAGAAATGGTGGCGGGGTCGGAATCCTGCTCTCTCCCACCTGCACCTACCAGCATCTCCCTCCACCCCTCCCTCTCCTTCTCCTCCTTCGAGACACACTGCATCCGCCTGTTCTCTCCTCTGGCCTCAGGGTGGCAGTCATCTACCGCCCACCGGGACCAACCTCCCAGTTCTTTGACCACTTTGCTACCTGGCTCTCTCACTTTCTGTCTTCTAATCTTCCATGCCTAGTTCTCGGGGACTTCAACATTCCCATTGACGATCCTTCCGCCCCTGCTGCCTCCAAACTTCTTTCACTCACGTCCTCCCTTGGACTCACACAATCCTCCCTCCTCCCTACCCACCGCGATGGTCACGCTATTGACCTTGTCTTTTCCAACCTCTGCTCCATTTCTGAGTTCAACTGTCGCCCTTTCCCCATCTCTGACCACCACCTTCTCTCTTTCAACCTATCTGGACTTCCTAAACACCCTGCTCCCCCACCCCGCACACACACTCGCAGAAATCTACAGGCTGTGGACCCCCATCAATTCTCCAACCTACTTCACCACCTCCCTCATACCTCATCCTTCACCTGCCCTGATGCTGCCACTAATCACTACAACACTACGCTTATCTCTGCTCTAGACACTCTTGCTCCTCTTCGACTCTGTAAGGCCCACGCCGCCAGCTTCAGCCCTGGCACACCCTCCAGACTCGCTACCTGCAAAGATGCTCCCGCACCGCAGAGCGTGCCTGGAGGAAATCTGCTCTTGTGATTTTTGTTCACTAAGTTCTCCGGTCATACACCTCTGCCCTCCACTTGGCCAAACAATCCTTCTTCTCATCTCTTATATCTACGCTGTCCTCCAACCCTAAACGGCTCTGGTCCACCTTCAACACCCTCCTCTACCCACCTGCACCTCCCCAGCTGCCTTCAGCGCTCAAGACCTGGCAGACTACTTCCTCAGTAAAACTTTAACTATCAGAAGCAACATCCCAACACAAGATAGTTATCTGCCACCTCCACTCCCACAGGTCCCATCTGCCACCCTCTGCCGCTTCCTCCCAACCACTGAGGAGGAAGTCAATTCCTTATTGTCCTCCTCACATCTCACCACGTGCCCTCGACCCCATCTAATTCCTCCCCTCTCCTCCTCCCTCACCCCTGCTCTCACACACATCTTCAACCTATCTCTCTCCACTGGCTCCTTTCCATCCGCCTTCAAACACGCGCTAGTTACCCCTTTACTAAAGAAACCATCCCTAGATCCCAACTCTCCATCCAACTACCGTCCTGTATCCCTGCTTCCCTTTACCTCTAAGCTCTTAGAAAAACTAGTCTTCAACCGCCTCTCCATCTTCCTGTCCTCCAATTCCCTACTTGACCCCCTGCAATCTGGCTTCCGTCCCCTACACTCAACTGAAACTGCCCTCACCAAAGTCACCAACGACCTCCTAACTGCTAAAAAACACGGCCACTATTCTATTCTCATCCTGCTTGACCTCTCGGCTGCTTTTGACACTGTTGACCACCCCCTCCTTCTACTGACCCTCAACTCTCTGGGTCTCGGTGACACTGCACTTGCTTGGATTGACTCCTATTTATCCAACAGGTCCTTCTGTGTGTCCTTTGCTGGTAACTCCTCCTCCTCATTGCCTCTATCTGTTGGTGTACCTCAAGGCTGTCCTTGGTCCTCTGCTCTTTTCCATCTACACCTCCTCCCTGGGCAAAATCATCAACAGCTTTGGCTTTAATTACCACCTCTACGCTGATGACACTCAGATCTACCTCTCTACCCCTGATCTCTCTCCCCCTGTCCTTTCCAAAGTCAGTGACTGTTTATCTGGCATCTCCTCCTGGATGGCCTCCCACCACCTAAAGATCAACATGTCAAAGACTGAGCTCCTACTTATTCCTCCCTCTAATGCCGCCCCACCTCCTGACTTCTCGATCACGGTGGAGGGTATCACCATCTCCCCATCAAACCAAGTTCGCTGTCTTGGAGTTACACTTGACTCTGCTCTTTCCTTCATCCCCCACATCAAGTCTCTTTCCCTCCTCCTGCCGATACCAACTGCGTAATATTTACAGAATTCGGCCATTTCTTACCGCTGTCGCCACAAAACAACTCATACACGCCCTGGTAATCTCCCGACTCGACTATTGCAATAATCTCTTATCTGGCCTCCCTCTGTCCCACCTCTCCCCCTTACAATCCATCCTGAACGCCTCCGCCAGGCTAATTCACCTCACCCGCCGCTCTGTCTCTGCCGCTCCCCTCTGCGAGTCCTTCACTGGCTCCCCATCCACTGCAGAATTTAAGTTCAAAATCCTTATCCTTACCTACAAGCCTCACTAACTCAGCTCCCCACTACCTGTCCTCACTAATCACCAAATACACACCCAGCCCGCTCCCTAAGGTCAAACAGTGACCTGCGCCTAGCTTCTCCCCGCATCACCTCTTCCCATGATAGACTGCAGGATTTCTCACGCGCAGCCCCCACTCTCTGGAACGCTCTCCCTCGTACTGTCAGACTTTCCCCTAACTTCTCTTCCTTCAAACGCTCCCTTAAAACATCCTATTTAGGGAAGCCTACCACCCAACTCACTGACGCAACCATCAATCACTCTCACCTTACAGTCCTCTCCTCCTGTTTCCAACCCCAACCCTCCCAGATTGTGAGTTCCTACGGGAATAGGGCCCTCATCTCCTCCTGTACTGTTTGTCAAATGTTGTTCAATGTATTGTAACCCTGTCTATACTGTGCTTATTGTACAGCGCTGCGGAATATGCTGGCGCTTTATAAATAAAGAATAATAATTATTATTATTATTATTATTAACTAAAACAGGTTTAAACTTGTTAGTCTTTCCTCATAACTTAACCCTTTCATTCCCCTTATTCATTAAGTTGGCATCTGTAAAGTGGGGGTTTCTGTCCACATGTAGTCTGCTCCCTTCAAGTCAGTATTCCACAGAAGTACCGATTCTGGCCTAGAACACAGGCAATAACACACAAGATCCTTGCCGGTTCAAACCCAAATGGAGACGGATTGTATTTTCACTTTAAAATAGAAAAAACACACAAACAATGGAAACACACCCAGCATTGGAACAATGGTTTAGGAGTCAGATAACAATCAACTGGGTTGGGGAAGGTGTGGGTTGATGGAAGCATGTGAAGACAAATTATTCCATTACTTACAGGAGGGGGGGGGGTGTATGCTATACAAGACAGGCTAGTAATACAGAGGTCACACTAAACGGAGAGAAGGTAAGAGCAGGAAAGCAATATAAAACATCAGGCTCGCACCTCCCAAATACATTTCTAGGCCCATGCACTTTGAGTCCAAAGTGACACACGACACAGAGTCTTTGCACTTTTTCTAGCGCCATAATATCTTTATATAAAAGCAGGTGTGGGAATCACATGACATATTCAAGGTACGTCTGACCATTGCTTTAAACAGAGGTAAAATGATTTTTTTCATGGCGAGATTGAATTCCCCTTTAACCCTTTCGCTGCTGAGGCTTTTCCCGCCCCTGTGCTGAGGTCATTTTTACTGGTTTTGCTCATCATGTTTAAACGTGTTTTGAAGCTTATTTTAGTATATGACCCAGACATATTATATATTGTTCTTTCCGTCAGACTCGGTAGATTCATAATATGTCATTATTATATGTATACGTTATGTCATGTCTGTATATTATAACAAAAAATGCAATAAAATATGTATTTTCAATAATTTACAATGTGTAAAGTGTTTTTTTTAACATGCGAGCAATTGCGGTTATATTTTGTATGGGGTGCGCTTGTTAAAAAATTAGAGATGGGGTCTCGTTACATTTTTTTTTGGGGAAAATTACACTATTTTTAACACACCGCATACAAAAATCGTTAGTGCAGCATCATTGTTCACATTATAATTGAAATGGGAACAATATTGCTGCATTAACAAACCAAAAAAAATAAAAAAAAAGTGTTTATTTTTTTTTTATTCTTTTTCTTTTTTTTTTTTTACAACATTTTTCACTTTCATGTTTGGTATCGTTGGAACGGCCATGCTCTGGCCGATCCAACCATACCAAAATTTAACCCCTAACTGCCACGGATCGGGAGATAGGGAGTTCCAATGAACTCCCTATCTCCACCGTTGGTGGCAGTTAAGGGTTAAGTCCAGGACTGGCGTCATCGTGCTACGCACGATGACGCCAGTCCTCAGGGGGAGTTCCCGGAGGCTTGGCCGACATCCAAGATGTCGGCCAGCTCCGGGAAAGGATCGCGAACCGGCGTTTTTCAGCGCCGATTCGCGATCCAGCTCCCCAGGGGTTAATGCCAGGCATCATTTGGAAGGGCAGGCTGTGCCCTTCCAAATGATGCCTGGTTAACCCCCGCAGACGCCGATCGGAGGGAGAGAGGTCCGAAGGACCTCCCCCCCTCCCTTTCAGGCGCCTCCTCCGCACATGGGGGGGGGGGGGCGCCTGAATTGGGTGTCATCGCGCTGCCACCTAATTCCGGCGGCTGTGGTCCCGGATGCGCGGCTGACATCCAGGATGTCAGCCCGCACCGGGGGGGCCAGCGATCGCTCCGGAGTTGGATTGTCTGGTAGGAATGCTAATGAGACATTTTTCTATTGAGCGGCATATGTTCGTTGCACTATATTTTCCATTAAATGTTTTTTTTTACATCCGTCTTTTGACTGTATGAATCGTTTCTATCTGGTTTTAAGACGAGTTGTACCAGACAATACAACTCCGGAGCGTGTGACCCTCCAGCCAAGTTCGGCTCCTGGAAGGGTAAGTGTGCATTCGCTATATTGTTCGCCCTCGCCTGTATGAATAATTGGTTGCACCATTATTCTTTTCCCATTTTATTTTGGAGAATCGATCTGCTTGGATATTCTGATAAAGAGGAGTACTTGCGAATTATCCACCTCGTTTCCGGTGCGGAGGAACGTCCATCTGAGTGACACCATCTGGGAAGCAGAAATAGCCCCATTTACGGATCTAGTCGAGAGCTATCTCTTACACATGCTGAATTTTGTGTTTTTTTTGAGAAAGGATTTTACCAGGAAGGATACATTGAGATTTCTCTGGTTTTCAAGTATGTCCTGGGTGGCGAGTCTGTACCATGTCTCCACAGTCTCTCTCCACGCAGAGCAGTGAGGTTACCTCTACTCCACCCAGCCGGTACCTTTACTCCACCCAGCCGGTACCTTTACTCCACCCAGCCGGTACCTTTACTCCACCCAGCCGGTACCTTTACTCCACCCAGCCGGTACTTGAACTTGATGCTGTTATTCCATCTGCAACAAACCACCAGCTAAGCGATTTGTTTCTGCTGCTTTATCGGAACGGCCTACGGAGAGACTGTGACTTTGTTTCCACTTTCCCGACCCGGGGTTTATATCCATTCTATTTTGGAGTCTGGGAGCGCCTCCTTCACTTTTTCTGTGTTTTTATTGGTGGTTTGGGGAGTTGGACAGACTGCCCTGAGAGGATTGCAGCAGCCCCCGCCACCATTGACCTTTTCAGTGCCAAATCGTTTATTTAGGATCTTTTTAATGAATAAAGAGACTTTTTGCTGCAGATTAAAATAATAAACGGTTTATTAGATACTGAATAAAACGGGAATATTTTTAACATTGAAACCTATGGGATTCGCCTGATTAAACCTGTCGAATGAAACCACTGAACATCAGGGCATTTCACTGACATTTCTCTGCTGTTCAATGATTAACCATAGCTTCTCTATGGGGGATTTCACTGCCGCCGAAAAGGCACCGTATTTCACTGCCGCTGAACAGGCACCGTATTTCACTGCCGCCGAACAGGCACCATATTTCACTGCCGCCGAACAGGCACCGTATTTCACGGCCGCCGAACAGACACCGTATTTCACGGCCGCCGAACAGACACCGTATTTCACGGCCGCCGAACAGACACCGTATTTCACGGCCGCCGAACAGACACCGTATTTCACGGCCGCCGAACAGACACCGTATTTCACTGGCAATTCACCAAAATCTGGCAAACTGCCTGTTTTCTGAATAGCCGTATGGCCCTGAAAGGTCACTGTACGGGGAAACTCACTGTTTGGTGCCAGATCGGCTCTCTCTGATAACCCGTCAAGTGATTTCTTGATATTGTATCAAGCAATAAGGAAAATGAGCGTTACACTGACCAGTTGTTACCCTTAAAACATGCCGCCAACTGGCCTCCTCCAAAATCTCATTTTGTCCCGAGTCCAAAAAAAACAGCTCTCAGCACATTCATTAATCTTATTTTTCACCTTATTCCATCACTCCAGCCAAAGTAAAGAATTACAGCTCGGACGGCTGCAGACGTGGTGTGAGTCTCTGATATTCCCTCCAAACTGGAGTCCAGGATAGCGACGGATAGTCCAAGACGAAACTGCGTCAGCCGCACACGTATGCAGCTCAGAACACCTACATTTCGCTGATTTCTCTAATGCTATTAATGGTTCAATGTTTTTTCGGGGGGGGGGGCAGAAGTTTAGGGGATACTGGAATATTTAGATCGACAAAAGGGTACAGCTATCACTAAATCCGAAAAACGGACAATAGCGGTGAATGGTAGGAGCGCATCATACAGTGAACAATACAGAACAACACGTAGATCACTTCATGAACAAACGTAACGTATATGATGGTCCAACTCCTGTTACTGGCAAATGTCATGATTAATCCTCCACCTCAATGGACCAGGAAAGGGTCACCGCGGATTGCACTCAAAAGATTAGCACGTCACTTTTACAATGTATGAGCCTACGATCATATTGGCAGAGGAGATCGCCGAGAGGCGGACGGCCGGGCAGAGGAGATCGCCGAGAGGCGGACGGCCGGGCAGAGGAGATCGCCGAGAGGCGGACGGCCGGGCAGAGGAGATCGCCGAGAGGCGGACGGCCGTGCAGAGGAGATCGCCGAGAGGCGGACGGCCGGGCAGAGGAGATCGCCGAGAGGCGGACGGCCGGGCAGAGGAGATCGCCGAGAGGCGGACGGCCGGGCAGAGGAGATCGCCGAGAGGCGGACGGCCGGGCAGAGGAGATCGCCGAGAGGCGGACGGCCGTGCAGAGGAGATCGCCGAGAGGCAGACGGCCGGGAAGAGGAGATCGCCGACAGGCCGACGGCCGGGCAGAGGAGATCGCCGAGAGGCAGACGGCCGTGCAGAGGAGGTCGCCGAGAGGCAGACGGCCGGAAGAGGAGATCGCCGACAGGCCGACGGCCGGGCAGAGGAGATCGCCGAGAGGCGGACAGCCGTGCAGAGGAGATCGCCGAGAGGCAGACGGCCGGGAAGAGGAGATCACCGAGAGGCGGATGGCCGGGCAGAGGATATCGCCGAGAGGCGGACGGCCGGGCAGAGGAGATCGCCGAGAGGCGGACGGCCGGGCAGAGGAGATCGCCGAGAGGCAGATGGCCGGGCAGAGGAGATCGCCGAGAGGCAGACGGCCGGGCAGAGGAGATCGCCGAGAGGCGGACGGCCGGGCAGAGGAGATCGCCGAGGCGGACGGCCGGGCAGAGGAGATCGCCGAGAGGCAGACGGCCGGGCAGAGGAGATCGCCAATAGCTGAAACAGGAAGAGAATCGAGGTGACAGGTGGGTAAACACCAGACTAATGACATCATTAAGACTTCAGATACAGAATGCACAAGTTTAATGTTAAGGAATTATAAAATAATTTATGGACGTGTAAAAAAGATTGTGCTTACTCGTTTCATACAAAACAAATACTATAATAATGACGAATAGAAACCCCCCAACAGTATAAAATAAACACGGAAACGATACACCTCCTGTCAAATAACAGAATCCATAGTGTGGTGTTCATTTGAAATCTCTGGCGGGTTAGCTGATGCGGAGAGGCTTGGCATACACCGGTTCCAGGATGTGGTAAGCGAAGGCTAAGAAGGTGCTGCCGAGGAAGATCACACTCATAACAGAAACCAGGAAATAACGTCCGATGAAGAAGGTGTCAACAATCTAAAAATCAAAGAAACATAATAACAATGTGAAAGCAGGGAAGGGGGGGGAGGGGGGGAAAAAAAAAAAATCGGTGAGGGAGGATTGTGTAATATTTATAATAAACTCCAAGTGGAATTCCAAAAGAATCTTCCCTGAATTAAGTTCACAAAGTAGGTAATGTGCGAAAGGCTGAACCCGATGGACGCACGTCTTTTTTCAGCCTATGTAACTATGTATTTAAGTTGCACACGTCTTGATCAGTATTTCCATGACATCAAGTGTATAGGTTATAAATCCCAGGATCCAGACCCATCTCCACTTACCCAACCCAGGCCTACCCACCACCCAGACCAATCTCCGCTTACCCAACCCAGGCCTACCCACCACCCAGATGCATCTCTGCCAAACAATCCCAGGCCTACCCACCACCCAGACCCATCTCGGCCAACTAAACCCATGCCTACCCACCACCCAGACGCATCTCTGCCAACCAAACCCAGGCCTACCCCCACCCAGACGCATCTCTGCCAACCAAACCCAGGCCTACCCACCACCCAGACCCATCTCGGCCAACCAAACCCAGACCTACCCACCACCCAGACCCATCTCGGCCAACCAAACCCAGACCTACCCACCACCCAGACCCATCTCGGCCAACTAAACCCAGACCTACCCACCACCCAGACCCATCTCGGCCAACCAAACCCAGAACTACCATTTCAGCCAACCAATCCCAGGCCTACCGGCAACCTAGTCCCATTTCAACCAAACCAGATCGATGTCACACAATCTAACCAAGGCTTACCCGCTACCAAGATCCATCTCTCGCAAAAAAAAACAAGTCTGACCACAACCCAAACCAGACCCCTGTCTCCACGTGCAGACCCAAACTAGAGGACCGTTAAGTCTGGATAATAGATCAGGAGAAAAAAAAAAAACAACTTGTGGCACTTTGCAATAAAGTTGTAAGAGAGCCTTGAAAAAGGCTTTGACCCGAAACATTGCAGCATCCATGCTGTGAAGGCTCCTGATAGCATCGTAAAGCTTTTATACATACATATATGAAAAGAAGAATGAAGCAACTCAGCTGATTTATAAGTAGTTTCATTCATGCCTTTTTATAAAGGAAGACCTAGATTTTATCTTCCACAATCAACATTATGATGAGGCACAGGTGGAGAGTCACCATAAAATTCTGTGCATCATTTTCTGTACACAATCCAGAGTCATAAAGCGCCTTCTGCAGTCGCAGCACACGCGCTCCCTTCTGCAGCCGCGGCCCTGCGCAACCTTCTGCAGCCGCGGCCCCGCGCACCCTTCTGCAGCCGCGGCCCCGCGCAATCTTCTGCAGCCGCGGCCCCGCGCAACCTTCTGCAGCCGCGGCCCCGCGCAACCTTCTGCAGCCGCGGCCCCGCGCAACCTTCTGCAGCCGCGGCCCCGCGCAACCTTCTGCAGCCGCGGCCCCGCGCAACCTTCTGCAGCCGCGGCCCCGCGCAACCTTCTGCAGCCGCGGCCCCGCGCAACCTTCTGCAGCCGCGGCCCCGCGCACCCTTCTGCAGCCGCGGCCCCGCGCACCCTTGTGCAGCCGCGGCCCCGCGCTCCCTTCTGCAGCCGCGGCCCCGCGCACCCTTCTGCAGCCGCGGCCCCGCGCACCCTTCTGCAGCCGCGGCCCCGCGCAACCTTGTGCAGCCGCGGCCCCGCGCACCCTTGTGCAGCCGCGGCCCCGCGCACCCTTGTGCAGCCGCGGCCCCGCGCAACCTTCTGCAGCCGCGGCCCCGCGCAACCTTCTGCAGCCGCGGCCCCTTCTGCAGCCAGTAGGATATTTTGCGCCAATTGCACAATGATGAAAATATGTAGCACATGTAAGCCTTTTCCTCCATAAAACCAGCGTCCAAAGAAGACATATTCTGAAAGCAGAAGATATGGAACAACTGAAACCAGAGCAGGGTGACGGCTGGAGATATTTGCCAGCAGAAGAAAGGGTGAGCTGTGCCCCATGTGCCCACGGGAACAGACGAACACAATGCATACAGCAAAGGTCACTTTTCGGCGGCTCCATTAAGCCTGACCTTGGCTTCTGCACAAAACGAGTCTCTGGTGGTCTCCGTGTTTGCGCGCTCACCATCCTCAGCGTTTTAATTAGTCAATTAGCAAACCTTCCGAGCATAAAACCCCAGTCATGTATTATTGATGGGCGAGCGAGCGATGCTGCAGGGGGGCCGAGGACCACAAATCCTTTAATTAGTCCTCAGATTCTCTTGACCTGACAAGCGCAGCCCGTGCCGAGCATCTCCCTGGTTTATGGCTCACATTGAGCAGGTCGCGGTCACTTTAAGTTTCTGAAAGCAATGTATGTGATCAAAAGTACAAAGGGCTGCCGGTCCTAAAAGAAAGCGCCGAATCCCAGGGAAGGCAATTTATTTTAGCCCGATCTGCCGCGTCTATTTCTGGGGCTGCTTTATCCCTGTTTTACACCGTGCGGTGAAGATCCGGCGCCACGGTCACGTGCCGATCAGGAGCGGCCAGGGAAACGGGATATTTTTGACAAATACTTGGCATTCTTGAGTTTGTTTGTTTTTTTAACGCATGACTCGGTGCCGGGCAATCACGTGGTATGAGCGGCGCAGGACGACGGCTGGATCTCAGAATGAGGGGAATCCAATGCCAACCTCTAGAAATCCTTTCTCAGACGGCCGCGAGGTCAGCGAACCTGCGTCACCCCGAGACGAGATCCAGTAATAAAGATCATCTCACGTTTACCCAGAAACGCTCTGAGTGTTCTCGATCACCGGATCCACGGCTCGATTACTCACACAGGAAGGGAAGAGGTCACGATCAGATTCTACAAGAATATTCCTGGCGTGTGGGACCCCAAATAATCTCCACCAGCTCAGGAACCGACCACCTAGACCAGCACCAAAACGCATTCATCTCTCTCAGTGACCACCTCTACCCCCTTTAGGGCCCTATTACATTCTTTGTGCACAGTTGTGCGCGTGAAAAAACGCATTAACGCGAGGGGTAAAACCCTTTGCGCTGAATGTTGTATTATGACAGTCGCGCACAAAATGCGTGTTAACGTCCAACACGAGTGACTCTGCGTGAACCCTTTGTGAGCGCAATTTAGTGCGCGCATCCTATACTTAACATTGTGAGCGCAAATGCGTTTGTGCGCTGGTACGCGCTTGGTATTACAATCTTAGCGCGAAATTAAACGGACGTTTGCGCACATAATTTTAACGTCTTTGAAAAGCTGGTGGTAACGGCAAATTGTAACAACCCGACCGCACCAAACTGCGGATTCACAACCGAGAACGTCGATGCGCACGTGTTTTATTTTTATTAGATCCTTCAAAAATAACGGCCTTGTCTTCCGTCAGAACGTACGTCTGTTATGCGCAGTCTGCACAAAATGCGTTCGTCTGCCGGACTCGCGTTAAAAATTACATTGCGCGCACTGATTTCTGCGCGCAAAGCAACGGTACTTTGCGCACATTTCTGCGCATCGGTTTTACGAGCGCAATTTCCCGACGGATGAAAAAAATGCGCGAGGAATGTATTTCCAGCGGTGATTTCCGTGCGTTAACGTTTCGCACAAAAAAACACGTGGTTTGCATGAGTTTTTGAGTTAAGTATGTAATCGGGCCCTGTCTGACATCCCCTACTAGAACCATGATCCCCCTCCATTGACCAGGAATCCCCAACTGTGACCCCCCCGATCACATGTCCCCCACTATATCCATGATCCCCTCTTCAGTGATGACCAGGCATCCCCCCCAGTGACCACATGTCCCCCCCAGTGACCATTGTCTCTCCAATCATTTCACCTGGTTTGAACGCTTTCATACCTGGGTTTCCTTCCTTGAGGTGGCCGTCTCACTCGCTCGCGGGAAGAAAACAAGTATTAGGGTCACAACAAGCGCCATGAGGAAGACCAGGGCGACCAGGAACCTGGAGGGAAGAGAAACGCTACGCATTACCTGGAAGGTATGACATGGGCATCATGCGACCGGTTTGGGATTCCTGCAGGAGATTCTAAAACACTGAAGGTTGTGGATACAGAAAGACGCGCGCAAGAGCCTCATTCTGCCAACCCACATGCAGACGCATCATGTCCACCTGCACATATCAGAAACCACAACACGGAGGCTTCATATTACACTGTTCTTACCGTTACTGTATCAAACAATTTTCAATAAAGTTTAATACAATTGAAAAGAAAAAAAAAAAAATCATAAAAACTGACAATCATATCCACCAAATCAAGTATACAACATGCCAAACGGTGGCCAATCAGTGCAATCCATAGGGTTTATAGGTAGAGAGAAAGGGGGTTTTTGAGGGTCACTACAAGTATAAAGGGTCATCCAGACGTGGACCCCTTGCTTGATGTGCCTAGAGGGGTGTCAGCTATACCCTCCTGACGAGGCCTAACAAGGCCAAAACGTTCGTCGGGGGTTGCTGCACCTCTCGTGCAGGGATGACGTTTTTGGCAATCAGTACTGGTCGCCCTTTCTGGGTGAGAGTAGACTGATTTGCATATGGAGCATTCATCCTTGTAATGGCACAAGCTAAAACCTTGTGAGACCTGAGCGGCCGCACCGTAGAGCAGCCACTAGTGCTGTTACTCGTCCTCAGGACCCTCACACCCCCCTTTCTCTCACTATATTAGGTAGAAACTGCATCAAACGTCTTCTTTTCTTTGCTGCGGTCAGATAAGTATATATATATTTCTCTGAGGTCGCGTGTGGTATTTCTTGCCTATTTTCAGGTTTCTCATTGCAGTCTTCGTGGGGTCTTTTAACGCTTTTCTCTGCTAATTTTCCTATCTTTTCTGCCTTTACCCCCAGTTTCTGCCAGTTGCCCACAAATGGCATTTACTCTGCCATCTCACCCTTTCTTCAAAGCGTTCCGTTCGGGTAAGGGTTTCACCTGCTCTTGGCGACACCGCGTTGTCTCAGACTATCACGCTCCGGGGAAGAAATTACCCCGTTCCCGTTGTCTCAGGTGCGGCCTGCGAACATTTCTATGTTCTGGAGGTGGCGTCTTTCCGCGCATGCGCATTACCTCAGGCTGCCGGCTCAGAGTCTCCGAGGTAATTTGCGCGGCGGCAGGAAGGGAAATTTACACGGCGGTTTAATATGGCTCAAACGGCTGCTTCCAATTCCATGGCGGACAGTAACGTGAATCCACCATCTCTCTGTCAGCCGATGTTATCTCTGCGATTCCCCTCATGTCCTCCAATTCTGAAAATACTTTATTAAAAGCGCTTGCGACTCAACAAGCTGATACGTCCTCATTAATCCCGGCCAATCCCAGACAAATCTTACTCCGCCCCAGAGGTTGTGGTACCTACTGCTTCACAAAAGGAAGTTTACGGTCTCCCCAAAAAAATCGTTACAGAGAAGAACTCCTGCAAACCTATGACGGTCTAATAAGACTCTACTGAAAAGTGATAAATCCCGCAAAAGAGGCCAGTCCAGAAAGGGCCAAACAAGAGTACTCCTCTTCAGAGAGCTGAGAAGATATCTTCTGAGGATGAGGAGGTTTGTGGTAGTTCCTCAGATACCAGTAATAATGACCTGGCTTCAGGAGAAACCTCTGGCTCAGTTTCCTCCCCATCGTCCAGGGGTGAAGCCACACCTGTGGATGCCCTCGGCCAGCCACTTTTTGTACCTGAGCAGTTGAAACATCTCGCTCGGCTGAATGGTTGCCACTACATTTTGTGGAAGCCTGCATACACAAACCCTTAAATAAATAATTTCAGGGCTGAATGTCCAAAACCTACACTGGCTTCTGACGCAGCTAGTGCATAAGAAGTGAATGAGCACATTGTTGAACTTTTGCGCAAGTTGGGTTGGACACCAAGCGCGGCCTCGATGCCACACTGAAAGTTTGCCAGGGTAAATTGTTGGATATCCTCGGCCCACTTACCAGACTCAAGGCTATTGAGCATAGTCTGCTAGAGTACTCCAAGCCTGACTTGTATCAACACAGGGGCTGGGTTCGGTGTATTATTTGTCTGTTGGGCAACACCAACTTGGTCATATCTACCGAGAGGAGACGGTCTATCATTTTAAAAGGTAGAACCTAAATTGGTCTCCATGGCAAACTCTGAGCCGGGCTTGGACGCAAATGGCTTCCTCTTTGCCGAGGACTTTATTAAACAAATGGACTCCTATGCTAATTCATTTAGCACGATCACTAAAGTCCAGTCGTCCAGGAGATGCGTTTTTGACAAGGCCAGGAAAAGCCAAGGCCGATTTCCTGGCCGAAACACCCAGTCAACTTCACCTGTTCCACACAGTCCTACAACCAACCAAGAACCTCAGGATCTGCAGGGTTCTTCCCTCAAGAGAGATCCAGGTCAGGACGGTCCAGGCTTTTCCGCGGATCTCGTCGTTCCGGCTCTTTCGGTGAATAGGATAACCAATACTCTTTTCAAACTCCTATCGTAGGCAGAACCTCTCTCCCCCCACGCCCCCGTATGTGGCTAAATGGGAAAAATGATCTCCAGCAATCCTTTTCCGAGGACGAATGGGCGCCAATTTTTACATTAACTACATTGTCTTCTACTGCTACCCGTACACAATAGACAGCTTATAAAAGTTGCTGCTCCGATGGTACAGGGCCCCGACTTCGATGGCTGCATACTCTGCTGACACTGAGGCCTCCTGCTGGAGATGTCAGGCGCCAGGGGCTGACCTATTGCATGTATGGTGGTCCTGCCCGGTACTTCATCCATTCTGGAGGCAGGTTCATGATGCTATTGGTAGGGTTTCTGCTTCCCCACAGGCCTTTACCCCGGCAGCTGTGCTGCTCCATCACACACCCCTGTCCGTGACCACATATAAAAACTCCCTTGATATATGGCTCCTAACCGCCACTAAGGCAATTACACTGAGCCATTGGAAAGTCCTGCCTGCCCCCACATTCTGCGAATGGTTGGATGAAGTCCATGCACCAAGGATATAGAGGATTTGACACCGTCGCAATGGACCCAAATTTACTGGTTCGATCTTAAAGCAACGAGAAACATAACCTTACTAGAAACGAGACGTAAATTTCTATACCGATGGTATTTTACACAAGCTAGATTGGCCAAATTCCAGCCTAATACTAATGAGAACTGTTGGAGATGTCAAAGTGAGGTTGGAGACTATATATGGTGGCATTGCCCTCCGTTGCTTTCGTTATGGAAACAAATTCATTCCCTACTTGAGAAAACTTTGGGCATTGTCCTCCCATTTACCCCCGAGATAATGTTATTGGGGGCAGTCCCCCAAGGTTTAGGACGTAAACATAAAACGGTGTTATATCATGTGATTACCTCATCTATGTTATTAGTGGCGTGCAATTGGAAGACACTTCTAGTACCGGAGTTGAAAGAGGTGACTGATACCGCGTCTACTTATCGTTCTTATGCGCAACTCGCAGCGCAACTTCTCTCATTGAGGGCCCCCTTGGAAGATCCTTGGGTGCTATGGGACCTGCATTCTTTGTAATCCATTAAGAGGGTTATGGTAGCCTCACCCCCCAAATATGGCTCCCTCCCTGCGCTGTCTGTCTCTGCCACATGCACCCGGGCGGCTAGCCCGTACAGTCGCAGCTCTGTCACCCGGCGGCCGCATGCTCCTTGCTCCTCAATGCTCCTCAAGGGGATCCTTGGGAGGCCCCTGCAGGCTGACCTCTACAGTGCCTGATTAGAAGGCCGTGTCTGCCTGATGTTTTAGTAACAAGAATGTTTTATCCCATAGGCTTCAATGTTAAAAATATTCCCGTTTTAATTCAATATCTAATAAACCGTTGCTTATAATATTCTGCGGTAAAGAGTCTCTTTATTTCTAGACTTTTTAGTATTTTTAAAGCATTTTTTATACTTTTTTCAAAAGTGGCGAACATCCCAAAAAGTTCGAAGTTCGCGAACTTTCAAACTGCCAATGTTCAAATCGAACTTCGAACCGAACAGCTCATCCCTAACCCTTACCTACAAAACCCTCACTAACTCAGCTCCCCACTACCTGTCCCCACTAATCACCAAATACACCCCAGCCCGCTCCCTAAGGTCAAACAGTGACCTGCGCCTAGCTTCTCCCCGCATCACCTCTTCCCATGATAGACTGCAGGATTTCTCACGCGCAGCCCCCACTCTCTGGAACGCTCTCCCTCGTGCTGTCAGACTTTCCCCTAACTTCTCTTCCTTCAAACGCTCCCTGAAAACCTTCCTATTTAGGGAAGCCTACCACCCAACTCACTGACGCAACCATCAATCACTCTCACCTTACAGTCCTCTCCTCCTGTTTCCAACCCCAACCCTCCCAGATTGTGAGTTCCTACGGGAATAGGGCCTCATCTCCTCCTGTACTGTTTGTCAAATGTTGTTCAATGTATTGTAACCCTGTCTATACTGTGCTTATTGTACAGCGCTGCGGAATATGCCGGCGCTTTATAAATAAAGAATAATAATAATAATAATTATTAGGGATGCACCGATACTAGTATCGGTATCGGGGCCGATGTGCAAACGGCCCGATACATCCCGCCGATATCGGAAGCCAGCGCTGGGCCGGCTTGCCGGTATCCGCGGGGCTGGGGAAGCTGGCCGCGTGCATGAAAAGCATGTGGCCAGCGTTCCCCTCCAGCGCGCCGTATACTCACCCAGCCTGAAGGTCCGGTCGCTTGGCAGTGATGCGTTCCCGTGGCCACTGGGCGCTCCTGTGACGCTGCCTCTCGGCAGGAAGCAGAGTCACAGATGCGCCCGGCGGCCACGTGATCGCATCACTACCAAGCAAACGGACCTTCAGGCTGGGTGAGCATACGGCGCGCTGGAGGGGAACGCTGGCCGCGTGCTTTTAATGAACGCGGCCAGCTTCCCCAGCGTTCGAGCTGGGGCAATATCCATGAGAGCTGGGAGCAAATCCATGAGAGCTGGGGGCAAATCCATGAGAGCTGGGGGCAAATCCATGTGAGCTGGGGGAAATATCCATGAGAGCTGGGGGCAAATCCATGAGAGCTGGGGGCAAATCCATGAGTACTGGGGGCAAATCCATGTGAGCTGGGGGCAAGGTACATGTGAGCTGGGGGCATTCTGTATATAATATATATATATATATATATATATATATATCTCTATCTCGAGGGTATATACATGTGATCTGGGGGCATTTTTATGAGGTCTGTTCTTATTGGAAAGTGTCACGACATAGAAAAGTCTCGGTATCGGTGAGTACTTTTAAAAAGTATCGGTACTCGGTCTTAAAAAAGTGATATTGGTGCATCCCTAATAATAATAGGATCCTATGCGGAAACCACCGTGCCCGAGAAGACCCCTGTGCTGTTGGTGGACGACATTGGGCCTGCACGTTCTACCCCCCGTATTGACGGCGATTGCTGATCCGGAGGCTGCAGCGACCCTTCAGAGGGCCGCACTGGCGACGCTGCTCGGGACAGTGGGCATATGCTCTGTGGGGAGACAGGGCCGGCCCTGGGCCTGGGCTGTACCCGGTGTGGTGGATGAGGAGGCTCGGTGGCTTGATGCTCGCGGAGCACGAGGCAGCCTACATAGGCTTGCAGAAGATTCCTACCCCACGTTTCCGCTGGACACGGGCTGAAGGGTCCTGTCGCTCTGACCTGCAGTTCCCCCGAGGTTTCCTGACCCTGGCTTGCCCTGACCTGCCGAGTCCCCACTCCGGTTTGACTTCTGAGGATTTTTCTTTTTTCCGAAGAGACCCCCCCCCTTTTTTTTTTTTTTGCCATAACGGGATGTCTCGGGGGACACCAATACGGCCTGGCGCCCCCCCCCCCAAGTACCCAGGCCTAGTGCCATTTGTCCCCCTTGGCCTCCCATGGTCCTTCGGACTTACGGGAGTATTCACGGTCGGCACAGTTTGGGCCTTTGCCTCTACACCCCTTGTTTCATTTTTATTTTTTTCCTTCCTCTCTTCCCTCCCCCATCACTTTGGCGGCCTTTGGTTTATTATTTCCCCGTTACCCCCCCCCCTCCCATCACAAGCAGAGTTTTCTCTACATTGATGACCCCCCCCCCCCCTCCCTCTTGGGGATTTGCGAACACATTGCTGTTTTTCATTGACTTTCATATTTCTTTTCCCTTTTTGACAAGATCTAGCTAGAGGTCTCCGGCTGGAACCCTCTAAGCAGAGACGTTTTACGGTTTTGGCCATACGAGGCCATTCTCGCTTTTCTGTTTGTGATGAGACCCCCCACTCGGGGATGATTTTGGGGACACTTGTCTATGTTCTATAACGCATGGTTTATGATTACTTCTTAGCGGAGTATGTTATTTGGTCCTGCGAGGCCCACTTTGATGGTCCGTTTGTGACCCTTTACTCGTAAAATAAAATATTACTACTGTATATATGCTTTTTGAAAAAAAAGAGTTTTACTTCAAACCTATCGGTCACTTTCTCCCACTCATTTATTCATTAGTAGCGGTGTGCATTCGTTTCGTGATGAATCTCAATTCGTTACAAATTTCGTTATTTCTGCAGTAGTTCCGAAATAATAAATTGATTTCATCCGAATTGAAACGAAACGGTATAAAACGTATTTGATTCGTTATACGGTTTCACAAGAGAACCATTGATTAAAAGATTCCTGAGCAGGATTTGATTTATTGGGGTTTTATTTAGTGATCCGAAATTTGACTCTATATCAACTTGGTCTCAACTTACATTACACACAAGTCAGTACTAAAGCAAAACAGCATTTTGAAACGAATCAGATTTGTTTGACTGTTTCACAAAGCACCCCGTCCCTGTAAATTGGCCTGTGGTGCTGAATCTGTTGTCAGCACCACAGGCCAAAGGACAGCTCAACATTTAACCCTAGCTTGCCTTTTAAAAGCAGGATTTGATTCATTGGGGGTTTATTTATTATATACCCAACAGGCCCGCCCCCTCCCCCCCACGCAGTGAGGGCTACGCCACACAGGCAGCGAAGGATGGGAGGTGTCAGATTCTATCACTGTTTAATGATCTTACCGTGCAGCGCCAGAGGCTCGTGACAATAGGACACACAGCAGAAGTGTCACCACCCAAACAACGGCCAGTACAAAGACACCCGTCCCGACTCCAAGGATCACACCCGCCATCCTGAGAGGGAGAAAAAAATCAAAAAACGAGATCCTGAATGACAGCTCATGTGGTGGGTGCAATCTACAATAGGGGGAAAATATATGGGAGGGGTAATGATATACACAGATTGATATTAGGGTCCCCAGATCAGCCATATTACCCTGGACACACAAGTTATTCATGCTGATGGGCAGTGCATGATAAATACCACCCGGTAACATGTAGAACCCATATGCTGCAGGTAAGAAATCATAAAGGAATCCCAGATGACCTGCTTTGATTTCCTTCATGCAGCATATGAATTGCACATGTTGCAGAGCAGCACTTTTCCCTATGCTCCCCCTCTGCATGAGACAGTGCCCTGGAACATTGGCCGATCTGGTGACCCTAGGTGGTTTACAGACAGAGGGGATATTGGGGGGGGATATATACAGACAGAGGGTGTGATGGAAACCCGCTCCTTCCGCTTGTCCTGGCTCTCCAGACACCCCCTTACCAAGATCAGCCCGGCCGCTGAGTTGTTCAGAATTCAGTGCCTCGAGCAGCCGGATCTGTAGCTCCAGACCTGCTTGGTCTGATCCTCTGCCTAGGAGCCTCTTTGAATTTCCAGAATGTCGCTTTGTGCCTTCTGAGGGTGAGAGTCGGTACCCTGAATGAGTCACCAGACAAGCTGTATGTTCAAACAGGAATCTGAGACTTTTATTGAAAAATGCCACTATTTATGCCCAGGTCCAACAGTTATAATTTGCATAAACCAAACCACTGGAAGATGAACTCCGATTACATTAGGTCATTTAGATATTGACAGTAAACATTTGTTAGCATTCAGTTATCACACACATTTGCATAATCTATTGTTCAAATAGATCAGATCGCCTTTTCAGTCAAACACTGCCCCAGACTCATGACTCCTTAACCTCCCTGGCGGTATTCCCGAGTGTGACTTGGGGTTAAATTTCACTACTGGGAACGGTAACCCCGAGCCACACTCGGGCTGGATGCATACTCACCTCCTCCTGGCTGTCTCACTGTCCCCCGCAGTGTGATCGCGGCGAGCTGCTTCCTGGTAAGGCTCCCTGCGAGTCACACGATGCAGGGGGCGGGACCCAGCTGCAAACTTAGAAAAAATTCATAAAACACTGTAATCCAAAGTGCAATGTTTATGAACGGCCGCTAGGTGGCACTACAGGATAAGAAATAGACCATACATCCTCTTACCCTTGTTTTCAGACAGATTTCAGTGTTTTTTGTTGCATTTTATTGAATATCATTTATTTGCATTATTTTGGATAATTATTTTTGGGATAATAAATTATTATGTCGTGTTTCAAACTTTATTGGACTCCGTGTATTTACTATTTTTTTTTTTATTTATAAAAGGATTTTACCAGTAAGAACTCTTGATTGCACGGATTTCAGTGTGTGATTCCTAATTATTACAGGCTAACTATGTACAAAACCACGTTATCTTTAAAAAAAAAAAAAATTGAGACGCTTTTAGACACGAAATTTTGAAAGAAAATTAGACCGCCAGGGAGGTTAAACAGATAACGAAGAGAAAAGCCCTCTTGCATAATCACACATTACTCAAACATTCCACACAAAAGAGGGCATTGAACATTGCTTCAGGTTGCCTCTTTAAAACACATCTCTAAGTGCCCATTCACATACAGGAATAGAAGTACATTTAAAACTAAAGCTAAGCAATTTACAATACATTTAAAACCACACCACACAATATAAATGAACATAAAGTCTTTCCCAAGGCAAGTGTCTGTGTCTTTTGTTTTTTTTTCCAGGAAAATAAAAGTCTTGGGGTTTGATGCGGGGAGCGCTATGTCAGTTCTATGACAGAGGGGATATATACAGATAGAGGGGATATTGGGGGGCTATGTACAGAGGGGATATTGGAGGGGGCTATATACAAAGACGGGGGATATTGGGGGTATTATATATATATACATACATACAATCAATGGCGTGTGCAGCCCGTTACATTAGGGTGGCACCCATAGAACATATATTAACTGAAAACTAAAGTTTAGAAGATTTTGCAAAGAACACAAATTTTTCATTCAAAATAATGAGCCTGTAACCAGAGATACAGTCAGTTTTAATGTTATTTATCATGAACCAGATAAGGGACATCTAAAATGTCAATGTAGGAGGTGAAAAGGGGACCTCTTAATCTTCTTAGGCACACCAGACACTCCTACGGGCATAACCAATGTTTATGCTGAGATACAGTCACTATTCATGTAATAGTACTCATGAAACCATTAAGGAACATCCTAAATATCTATGTAGGGGGTCAAAGATGAACCCTTCACCCACCATTAGGGTGTGCCTGGGCACACCAGGCATACCCTGTGCGCACACCTATGCATACAATACACATACAGTACTGTGCAAAAGTTTTAGGCAGGTGTGAAAAAAATGCTGTAAACAGAGAATGCTTTCAGAAATATAAATAATGATTGTTAAAAATTTTTAAATTTTCAACATGTAAAGTGAGGGAACAAAAAGAAAAATCTAAATCAAATCAATATTTGGTGTTACCACCTTTTGCCGTCAAACCAGCAGCAATTCTCACAGGTCCACTTGCACAAAGTCAGGGATTTTGTAGGATTATAGTCAGGTGTAGGATCAACCAATTATACCAAACAGGTGCTAATGATCATCAATGTCACACGTAGGGTGAAACCCAGTCATGAACTGAAACAGAAACGGCTGTGTAGGAGGCTTAAAACTGGGTGAGGAACAGCCAAACTCTGCTACCAAGGTGAGGTTGTGAAAGACCGTTTCATGTCATGGCAAGATTGAGCACAGCAACAAGATGCAGTTATACTGCATCAACAAGGTCTCTCCCAGACAAAGGTTTCAAAGCAGACTGGGCTTTCAAGATGTGCTGGTCAAGCTCTTCTGAAGAAGCACAAAGAAACGGCCAACGTTGAGGATCGTAGACGCAGTGGTCGGCCAAGGAAACTTAGTGCAGCAGATGGAAGACACATCAAGCTTATTGCCCTTCGAAATCGGAAGATGTCCAGCAGTGCCATCAGCTCAGAACTGGCAGAAACCAGTGGGACCCAGGTACACCCATCTACTGTCCGGAGAAGTCTGGCCAGAAGTGGTCTTCATGGAAGAGTTGCAGCCAAAAAGCCATACCTCTGACGTGGGAACAAGGCCAAGTGACTAAAGTATGCAGGAAAACATAGAAACTGGGGTGCAGAACAATGGCAGCAGGTGCTCTGGACTGAGGAGACAAAATGTGAAATATTTGGCTGTAGCAGAAGGCAGTTTGTTGGTGGAAGGGCTGGAGCGCAGTACAATAATGAGTGTCTGCAGGCAACAGGGAAGCATGGTGGAGGCTCCTTGAACGTTTGGGGCTGCATTTCTGCAAATGGAGTTGGAGATTTGGTCAGGATTAATGGTGTTCTCAATGCTGAGAAATACAGGCAGATACTTACCCATCATGCAATACCATCAGGGAGGTGTATGATTGGCCCCCAATTTATTCTGCATCAGGACAACGACCCCAAACATACAAAGTCATTAGGAAATATCTTCAGCGTAAAGAAGAACAAGAAGTACTGGAAGTGATGGTCCACACAGAGCCCTGATCTCCACATCATCGAGTGTGTCTGGGATTACATGAAGAGACAGAAGCCGACATCCACAGGAGATCTGAGCTACCAGCCGAACTCCTTCAAACACTGTCTGCAAGTGGACCTAGAGGAATTGCTGCTGGTTTGAAGCAAAGGGAGATCACAGCAAATACTGATTTGATTTACATTTCTCTTTTGTTCATTCGCTGCATTTTCTTCATTTATATAAACGTTTAACACTTCCATCTGTCAAAGCATTCTGTGTTTACAGCATTTTCTCACACCTGCCTAAAACTTTTGCACAGTAATATACACTATATTGCCAAAAGTATTGGCTCCCCCATCCAAATAATCAGAATCAGGTGTTCCAATCACTTCCATGGCCACAGGTGGATAAAATAAAGCACCTAGGCATACAGACTGTTTTTACAAACATTTGTGAAAGAATGGGTCGCTCTCAGGAGCTCAGTGAATTCCAGCGTGGAGCTGTGATAGGATGCCACCTGTGCAACAAATCCAGTCGTGAAATTTCCTCGCTCCTAAATATTCCACAGTCCCCTGTCAGCTGTATTATAAGAACGTGGAAGTGTTTGGGAACGACAGCAACTCAGCCACAAAGTGATAGGCCACGTAAACTGACGGAACGAGGTCAGCGGATGCTGAGGTGCATAGTGCGAAAAGGTCGCCAACTTTCTGCAGAGTCAATCGCTACAGACCTCCAAACTTCATGTGGCCTTCAGATTAGCTCAAGAACAGTGCGCAGAGAGCTTCATGGAATGGGTTTCCATGGCCAAGTAGCTGCATTGAAGCCATACATCACCAAGTGCAATGCAAAGCGTTGGATGCAGTGGTGTAAAGCACGCCGCCACTGGACTCTAGAGCAGTGGAGATGCGTTCTCTGGAGTGACGAATCGCGCTTCTCCATCTGGCAATCTGATGGACGAGTCTGGGTTTGGCGGTTGCCAGGAGAACGGTACTTGTCTGACTGCATTGTGCCAAGTGTAAAGTTTGGTGGAGGGGGATTATGGTGTGCGGGTGTTTTTCAGGAGCTGGGCTTGGCCCCTTAGTTCCAGTGAAAGGAACTCTGAATGCTTCAGCATACCAAGACATTTTGTACAATTCCATACTCCCAACTTTGTGGGAACAGTTTGGAGCTGGCCCCTTCCTCTTCCAACATGACTGTGCACCAGTGCACAAAGCAAGGTCCATAAAGACATGGATGACAGAGTCTGGTGTGGATGAACTTGACTGGCCTGCACAGAGTCGTGACCTCAACCCGACAGTCTCCACTCTAATTCATCCGAAAGGTGTGCTGAGAGCCAGGCCTTCTCGTCCAACATCAGTGTGTGACCGCACAAATGCGCTTCTGGAAGAATGGTCAAAAATTCCCATAAACACCCTCCTAAACCTTGTGGACAGCCTTCCCAGAAGAGTTGAAGCTGTTATAGCTGCAAAGGGTGGAGCGACGTCATATTGAACCCTATGGATTTGGAATGGGATGTCACTTAAATTCATATGCGAGTCAAGGCAGATGAGCCAATACTTTTGGCAATATAGTGTATATATTATATAAAAATCACGAGTATAGCAGTACGCAGTGATACCTTTTTTATTGGACTAACGTTACATTTAAAAGACAAGCTTTTCGAGAGTGTAACCTCTCTTCCTCAGGTCTGGATGCTATACTGATCAATTCCATCCAGACCTGAGGAAGAGAGGAGACTCTCGAAAGCTCGTCTTTTAAGGCTGGGGTCAGGTGAACGCAGTGCAAACGTGCGTTCAGTTCAGCCGCACTTTATTACGGCCGTAGTCGCAGCAAATGACGTCCACCAATATACGAAGTACGGCCGCGCAAAGCAAGCGGCAAACTAACGCATTTTTTTCAAGAACGTCGAAACGCTAGTACTGACGCACAGAGTGCGCTGTGTCGGCATAGCGGCGTGTATGCGTGATTAGGAAATGTCAGACGCTGCACATGTTCGGCCAACATAACGTCCAGAGACGCAAACTTCGGTCACTCAGATTTCTCGCATCGTATGACCGCTATCGCGTCTTCCGTGAAAAAGTGCGTCCGGACACATTTTTTGACGGTAGACGTGAAAAATGCATTCGTCTGTCCCTATCCTAAATGTTACGTTAGTCCAATAAAAAAGATATCACTACGTACTGCTATACTCGTGATTTTGGCATCTGGACTAACACGGCCTATCGAATATATATATTATATATATATATATATATATCACAGTTGTGTTCAAAATGATTCAACCCCCACTGAAATTGAGTGTTTTGGCCAGTTTGACATTGATTTTGATCATTCAGTCATCTTGCTTACAATTAAATCAAAGAGGCACGTGTAGGTCAGACAAATATAACATAACATTTATAATGAAATAACCACAAATGTCTTTTCTGTGCTCACATCATTATCAGTTTTATTCAACCCCCAAGTGACATTCAATCTTAGTACTTATAACTGTAAAAGGATGTTGTACTAACAGCTTTTAACCGTGAAGCATAGCTTGACACAAGTGTCTTGCAGCGATCTACGGGTATCTTCGCCCATTCGTCATGGGCAAAAGCCTCCAGTTCAGTCACATTCTTAGGCTTGCGCACTGCAACTGCTTTCTTTAAGTCCCACCAGAGGTTCTCAATCGGATTTAAGTCAGGTGACTGCGATGGCCACTCCAAAATGTTCCAGCCTTTAATCTGCAACCATGCTCTAGTGGACTTGGAGGTATGCTTGGGATCATTGTCCTGCTGAAAGGTCCAACGTCTCCCAAGCCTCAGGTTTGTGACGGACTGCATCACATTGTCGTCCAATATCTCCTGGTACTGAAGAGAATTCATGGTACCTTGCACACGCTGAAGCTTCCCTGTACCTGCAGAAGCAAAACAGCCCCAAAGCATGATTGACCCCCCGCCATGCTTCACAGTAGGCAAGGTGTTCTTTTCTTCATAGGCCTTGTTCTTCCTCCTCCAAACATAGCGTTGATCCATGGGCCCAAACAGTTCTAATTTTGTTTCATCAGTCCACAGAACACTATCCCAAAACTTCTGTGGTTTGTCCACATGACTTTTGGCATACTGCAGTCGACTCTTCTTATTCTTTGGAGACAGCAAGGGGGTGCGCCTGGGAGTTCTGGCATGGAGGCCTTCATTACGCAGTGTGCGCCGTATTGTCTGAGCTGAAACTTCAGTACCCACATCTGACAAATCTTTTCTCCGTTCCTCAGCAGTCACACGGGGACTTTTCTCCACTCTACTCTTCAGGTAGCGCACAGCAGTCGAAGTCAGCATCTTCTTTCTGCCACGACCAGGTAGCGTTTCAACAGTGCCCTTTGCCTTGAATTTGCGAATGATGCTTCCTATGGTCTCTCTTGGTATGTTTAACATCTTTGCAATCTTCTTATAGCCATTGCCCTTCCTGTGAAGAGTAATCACCTCTTCGCTTGTCTTCCTGGACCATTCTCTTGACTTCACCATGTTTGTAACCACACCAGTAAATGTCTAGAAGGAGCTGAGTATCACAGTCATTTTAAAGCTGCCTAATTGGTGCTTATTATGCTTTATTGCTGCTCCGTGACATCCACAGGTGTTTTCAATACCTGATTGAAAACACTTGAATGAACCTCTGTTCTTCAGAGTGGTAGTCTTTAAGGGGTTGAATAATTGTGTCAATGAAGAATTCACAAAAGAAACATTTACTACTGTATTACAAAACCAATTGATGTCATTTTAGTTGGATATGGTTCTTTAAAAAGTCCTTGTAGGATTTCATTCTGAATACAATTACAAATGTACACTAAATTCCCTAAAACCCTTTACAGCATTGGGGGTTGAATAATTTTGAACACAACTCATATATTTTCTCAGCACTTCAGGGGTTTTCAAAAAAAGATCAGATTTATTGGTCCATAAATATCGACGTTTCGGCTCCACACACGGAGCCTTCCTCAGGACAGACATACATACAAACAAGTACCATTTAAATAGACACCACAATTTACAAAGATAATAACCCCAATTACTCACCACCCGGTGTGTATATAGAATACTGGGGGATATATACACAGAGGGGAGAAGTGTGTGTGTGTGTGTGTGTGTGTGTGACAGAACAGCCGTCACGTTCAATTTAATAGCCCATAAAAAGTTAATAATTCGTTTGGTCAAAGTTCGTTTATACAATTTATGTCTGTATGATCCCTGGGTGTATTGAGTTTCTCCTCGCAAATTCCCCACACCAAACACGTCTGCAATCCCTCACAATTTAATAACACCCAAATTGCCCAGTTTTCGTTCCCCCAAGTGTAGAATTCGTTAGTACAATTTGTGCCCGTATGATTATGGTTGTTTATTAGGTTCATTGCCAAATCTGCCTTGCCAAGCCATCGCAGGTTATCTGCCCAGCGCAACCCTGCTGCAGCTGCCGCCGGCCGAGACCAAGCACTGCCGACATTCCTTGCACCCTGCACCACTCAGCCCCTGTACCTGCCACCGGAGTGCTTTTTGGGCAGAGGGGCCCTGGGAACATGGTGCCACTGCGGGGTGAGTTCTAGAGAGGAGCGCCACCGAGATCACCCCCCAATCAGCCGCTGGACTCAGGTCGGGTTTCCCAGGCGCAGAGGAGATCTGGCGCCGGAGTAAGAGCTCGCACTCCAGGGGGTGGAATTTCCCAGGCGGAAAGCAGCCCAGGGCGGGCCAGACAGTGTGGCACCAAGAGTTTGGACCATATTAAGCATACAAAAGGGGCTTGGGCTAGAGGCAGTGGCAGAACTGGCGCCGGGGTGTCTGGGGGCGGGCATGGGAGAGAACAATTAATTTATTTTATTTATTTGCAAAGGATTTTACCAGGAAGGATACATTGAGATTTCTCTCGTTTTCAATTATGTCCTGGGTTCAAGAACATTGTATTTCTCTAACTAACTGTAACCAAAGTAATAAAATGCAAACTATTAAAAACAAAACACAAATATACAGATTAACATATCATGGGAAGGGCTAGAACCTTGGGTCAATTAAGGTGGTTTGCAAAGTGGAAGCAGCTGGAAAGTAAGCTACAAATTTCAGACCAGCACTGGGACTGTACCATATAAATGGACCGTGTATGTGCGGTTTTACAATAAACCAACTTGCTTAACCTATACTGCGTCTCGACGAGTATTTGGGAAGAGGGACTGTCTGCTAGGTATTTCCTCCTGGTTGACTCAATATACACAGGATCGAAGGAACCTGATGCTGGCTCGCTACCGCTGCTCACTGCAGAGCAACCCCGGTGTTCTGCCCATCGAGCGAACTTGCCATAATGGCGAACCGCGTCACTTCCGGTGCACCTACGTCACCAAAAGTGAGGAAAATCAGCTGTGTACAGCAACCGGAGTTGGACTCTTGAAACGGCCCGTCCCTGCACCTCTCCTCCCCCCTTATCATACACGCTGGGAGAGAGGGAGTCTTTTAAATGACACCTCAATCAGCCCGCTGCAATGCTCAGGTCCTCCTGCAATGCAAGGTTCCCCCAGGGGAGAAAGCAGCAATCCCCTCCCGGAATGTGTGACCCTCGATGCGGAGAGAAGACAGGGGGCTGATTCACTCCCTTCCTGTTTGAGCGGGCGGGGGGGGGGCTGGCTGGGGGAGACGCTGGGACGGTTGTTTCCTTCTCCCTCTCTCCCAGCGTGTATGATAGGGGGGGGGGGGGGTGGAGCTGCCGGGACGGGCATTTCAAGAGTCCTACCTACGGATGCTGTACACAGCTGATTTTAAATCACTTTTGGTGACGTATGTGAAGCAGAAGTGACGCGGGTTCGCCATTGTGGCAAGTTCGCTCGAAGGGCAGAACACCGGCACCTAAGGCGGATCTACTCCCTCCGAGTAGCGGCGTCCGTCACTATATTATATATATATAACAGAGAGGGGATATGGGGGGATATATACAGAGAGGGGATATTGGGGGGATATAATAACAGAGAGGGGATATTGGGGGGATATATACAGAGAGGGGATATTGGGGGGATATATACAGAGAGGGGATATTGGGGGATATATACAGAGAGGGGATATTGGGGGATATATACAGAGAGGGGATATTGGGGGATATATACAGAGAGGGGATATTGGGGGGATATATACAGAGAGGGGATATTGGGGGATATATACAAGAGGGGATATTGGGGGGATATATACCAGAGAGGGGATATTGGGGGATATATACAGAGAGGGGATATTGGGGGGATATATACAGAGAGGGGATATTGGGGGGATATATACAGAGAGGGGATATTGGGGGATATATACAGAGAGGGGATATTGGGGGGATATATACAGAGAGGGGATATTGGGGGATATATACAGAGAGGGGATATTGGGGGATATATACAGAGAGGGGATATTGGGGGATATATACACAGAGGGGATATTGGGGGATATATACAGAGAGGGGATATTGGGGGATATATACAGAGAGGGGATATTGGGGGGATATATACAGAGAGGGGATATGGGGGGATATATACACAGAGGGGATATTGGGGGATATATACAGAGAGGGGATATTGGGGGGATATACTACAGAGAGGGATATTGGGGATATATACAGAGAGGGGATATTGGGGGGATATATACAGAGAGGGGATATTGGGGGATATACAGAGAGGGGAATTGGGGGGATATATACAGAGAGGGGATATTGGGGGGATATATACAGAGAGGGATATTGGGGGATATTATACAGAGAGGGGGATATTGGGGGATATATTACAGAGAGGGGGATATTGGGGGATATATACAGAGAGGGGATATTGTATATACACAGAGAGGGGATATTGGGGGATATATATACAGAGAGGGGATATTGGGGGATATATACACAGGGGATATTGGGGGATATATACAGAGAGGGGATATTGGGGGATTATTACAGAGGGGATATTGGGGGGATATATACAGAGAGGGGATATTTGGGGGATATATACAGAGGGGATATTGGGGGATATATATCACAGAGGGGATATTGGGGGATATATTTATGCACCCAGAGGGATATTGGGGGATATATACAGAGAGGGGTATATTGGGGGATATATACAAGAGGGGATATTGGGGGATATATACAGAGAGGGATATTTGGGGAGGGATATATACACAGAGGGGATATTGGGGGATATATACAGAGAGGGGATATTGGGGGATATATACAGGAGAGGGGATATTGGGGGATTATATTACAGAGAGGGGATATTGGGGGGATATATACAGAGAGGGGATATTGGGGGATATATACAGAGAGGGATATTGGGGGATATATACAGAGAGGGGATATTGGGGGATATATACAGAGAGGGGATATTGGGGGGATATATACAGAGAGGGGAGTTATTGGGGGGGATATATACAGAGAGGGGATATTGGGGGTATATACAGAGAGGGGATATTGGGGGGATATATACAAGAGGGGATATTGGGGGATATATACAGAGAGGGGATATTGGGGGATATATACAGAGAGGGGAATATTGGGGGATATATACAGAGAGGGGATATTGGGGGGATATATACAGAGAGGGGATATTGGGGGATATATACAGAGAGGGGATATTGGGGGTATATTACAGAGAGGATATTGGGGGATATATACAGAGAGGGGATATTGGGGATATATACGAGAGGGGATATTGGGGGGATATATACACAGAGGGGATATTGGGGGATATATACACAGAGGGGATATTGGGGGTATATATACAGAGGATGGGGATATTGGGGGATATATTACAGAGAGGGGATATTGGGGGGATATATACAGAGAGGGATATTTGGGGGATATATTACAGAGGGGATATTGGGGGGATATATACAGAGGGGGGATATTGGGGGATATATACAGAGGGGATATTGGGGGATATATACAGAGAGGGGATATTGGGGGAATATATACAGAGAGGGATATTGGGGGATATATACACATTAGGGGATATTGGAGGGGATATATTATACACAGAGGGGATATTGGGGGGATATATACAAGAGGGGATATTGGGGGATATATACAGAAGAGGGGATATTGGGGGATATATACAGAGAGGGGATATTGGGGGATATATATACAGAGAGGGGATATAGGGGGATATATACAGAGAGGGGATATAGGGGGATATATACAGAGAGGGGATATTGGGGGGATATATACACAGAGGGGATATTGGGGGGATATATACAGAGAGGGGATATTGGGGGGATATATACAGAGAGGGGATATTGGGGGATATATACAGAGAGGGGATATTGGGGGGATATATACAGAGGGGATATTGGGGGGATATATACACAGAGGGGATATTGGGGGATATATACACAGAGGGGATATTGGGGGATATATACAGAGAGGGGATATTGGGGGATATATACAGAGAGGGGATATTGGGGGATATATACAGAGAGGGGATATTGGGGGATATATACAGAGAGGGGATATTGGGGGGATATATACACAGAGGGGATATTGGGGGATATATACAGAGAGGGGATATTGGGGGATATATACAGAGAGGGATATTGGGG